>JAZBQP010000032.1:0-117695 GCA_038407015.1 Ceratocystis ficicola | reverse complement strand
TTCGTTCGGCAAACCTCTATAGTGAACCTTGCAGAGGGTTAATTCTGTCCGGTAACCAGCCCGGCGTCGTTTGATCCATGTGATTCCAGTAGACGTTAAATATATTCAAGTTCAAGTTCAAGTTCAAAGACTAGGGTTATTGAGAAGCAACCAATAGGGTTAGAAACCACAGTGCACCAGGGAAAAACCCCACTAATATCTTGGCCCTACAAGGCGAGAGCGGCTTAATTTACCCCATTAGACGTGCTCGAAGCAAGTGCAGCCGTCTTCAGCCGGTAGGGGTCTTGTACTTGGGATGGGAGGGGGCCTTTTTTGTTCCGGTTCCTCGCGATGGCAAGAAGGGGAGGAGAAGGCCAAGTTTTGCGTGCGAACGTTGGGGAAGGCATACGGACAGAAGGAGGAGAGAGACGTGACATAGGATGAGAAAAAAGGCGTATTCTACTGAGCGTGCATAGCCCTTCATCGCCCCCAGAGCTTCAACAGAAAAACGGCGTTTGTACCTGCCATTTCGATAGTTTCGGGAGTTGCTTGGTGGCTAGAAACTCCGACACCGCTTGATGGAGGCCACGTGACCGTGGCTAGAGATAGAGGATGGGGACCACGCCCTGTATTCCCGATGCCCTTTAGAAGGGACAGGACGGTTTTTAGTGAGAAGAGAGGGCTTGGCGTGCCTGAGAGAGTCCTGTCGTAGAAGGGCCGAAGAGGACTAGCCAGACAAACAGCAAAAGTTGGCGCCTGAGGAACACCAGAAACAAAGAAGCTGAGCTCTTTTTGGGAACCTCTGGGCTTTTTTCTGGCTCTGGGAAAAGTCGGAGCTCTTCTGCTGTGATTGCTATGAAGGCAGTGATTGGCTGGATTTCGGAGGCCCGAAGTACGTCGATTGCTTTTCGTGGCTTTTTTGGGAGTTTTTCAGTATTTTTTATTTTTATCGTTTATTTTGCTTTCCTTTCTTTTTTTTCCTCGCTTGTATTTTTTTTATTTCTTAGTTTAGTTTATAGCAGCCCCTCTTCTTTTTTTCCTCTCTTCCGTCTCTTTCTCCCTGTAAAAATACACTGAGAAGCAAAAGTTAATTCTTTTTTTTTTTTTTTTCTTTTATTTTCTGGAATAGAAGAATCGATTTTTTCTCTCCTTCTCTTTGCATCATTGCCAACCTCCAAACTATCAAAATGCTTTCTAGAGCCCTCAGAATCAGCCGCGCATTGCCCAAGGCCCGCGTGTCTTCAACTTTTGCCTCATCGCGATCGGTAACCACAAGCGCCGCTGGCGCTTCGGTTGACAAGAGCAGCATCCCCAAGGTACGAAAGGGAATAGTGTAATGCAGAGAGAGACCAAGGTCAAGAGATGAATCAGATCTTCCTTTCCCTTCGTCTCTATCTTCAATAAATGATCTCATTCACATTTGTCTCTCGGCTTCTCGACTCCAACCTCGACTCCTACGTCAATCCCAATTCTTCCCCGACAACCTTTCTCCCCGGTTCTGCTTCGTGTATTCTTCCTCCGCTCCGCTCCGCTCAAGTCCGACCCACGTCGAAACACATACGCTCTATTTTTCACGCCATCTTCTGCCATGCATCTATGACCAAGTCCAAGTTGGAGATCGATTAAGCCGAGACTAGACACTATGCACACACACACACACACACTCTCTCTCTCTCTTTTTTTTTTCCATCTTACAACTCTACCTTCGAAGCACATCTCTGGCTGACTGACACTAACCTGCTCTCTTTTTTTCCACCCCCACCAACAGTCCGATGACCAGCCTTTTTCCGTCACTCTAAGCGATGAGACTTTTGAGACCTACGAACTCGACCCTCCTCCCTACACCCTTGATGTCACCAAGAATGAGTTGAAGAAGATGTACACCGACATGGTGACTATCCGGTAGGTCCCGACCATGGCATTGTACAGTACAGCTACTGTCTCCGGATATCAATCATGTAAACAGCATTGCTAACTAAAATCTTCCTCTTTTCCACCAACAGCCAGATGGAAATGGCTGCTGACCGTCTCTACAAGGAGAAGAAGGTCCGTGGCTTCTGCCACCTTGTTACCGGCCAAGAGGCTGTTTGTGTCGGTATTGAGGCCGCCATCACTCCCCAGGACGATGTCATTACCGCCTATCGCTGCCACGGTTACGCTCTTATGCGTGGTGCCTCCATTCGCTCCATCATTGGTGAGCTGCTGGGCCGCGAGGGTGGCATTGTTGGCGGCAAAGGTGGCTCCATGCACATGTTCACTGATGGCTTCTACGGTGGCAACGGAATTGTTGGTGCCCAGGTTCCTGTCGGCGCTGGTCTAGGTTTCGCACACAAGTACTCTGGCCGCAAAAACACCTCTATTGTGCTGTATGGCGATGGTGCGTCCAACCAGGGCCAGGTCTTCGAGGCTTTCAACATGGCGAAGTTGTGGAACCTTCCCGTCATGTTTGGCTGCGAGAGTGAGTTTTCCCCCCAGTACACCCTGTTTTATTTCCTTTCCCCGTCAGTGTAGTACGCAAACTGCTAACACTACCCCTCAGACAACAAGTATGGTATGGGAACTTCCGCCAACCGCTCCTCCGCCTTGACCGAGTACTACAAGCGTGGACAGTACATCCCCGGTCTCAAGGTCAACGCTATGGATGCGCTTTCCGTCCGCGCTGCTGTCAAGCACGGCAGAGAATACACTACCGCCGGCAACGGTCCTCTTGTTATGGAATACGTCACCTACCGCTACGGTGGTCACTCCATGTCCGACCCGGGTACCACCTACCGCACCCGTGAGGAGGTCCAGCGCATGCGCTCGACCAACGACCCCATCTCAGGCCTCAAGCAGCAGCTGCTTGACTGGGAGATTTGCTCGGAGGAAGAGCTCAAGAAGCTGGACAAGGAGGCGCGCGCATTTGTCGCCAACGAGGTTGCCATTGCCGAGGCCATGCCTGCCCCCGAGAACACCTCTGATGTGTTGTACAAGGACATTTACGTCAAGGGTTCCGAGCCCAAGTACATCCGCGGTCGTGTGATTGAGGAGGATTACCACTACTAAGTGTAAGTGGGGAGGGGGAAAGGACCAGGGGCAAAGGTTGAATAATTGATCAACAGGTCTGGTCCAGCCCTGTCAAGTCCAGCTTTGTTGCTGAATCTCAATAGGCAGACATGAAAACATGGACACACATACAGCTGAGCGATGAGCAATCGTGTGTCTTTCTGTGTCATGTCTGTGTGTATTATTTGTTGTTTCTGTTGTTGCTGTCTTTGTGCTGTTATGAGGGGGGGTGGTTTGACACGGCATGAGCTCACAATTTCTTCCTTCTCTCTCTTATTGCACGTTTTTTTTTACATACATTGCTGCTTCTTGCTTATACTACAAATGCAAATACCCCTCCCATATAGCTAAGATTGATTTATATGAGGTCGTGTGCACACATGCATAATCCTTGGTAGTCCATTCACTGATGTTACAATGTATGGCTATGTCTGACAGCTGCCGACTGACGGCCACATCTGGCAACGAATTAAGACAGAAGTGGGGCTCCTCTCTGCTGCCTGGCCTTCTGCCTTGTTCTTGTTCTTCTTGTCTTCCTACAAGCAAGGGTAGGCACGCGTAAAGTGGTATATTTCTTGTTCCTATTCAGGAAGGCAGAGAAAAAAAATAAACATTAGTTAGGTATTATTAGCCTTTTTGTTCTTTATGACGGTTGTTGTTTGTATTTTCCTGTCTTTCTCCCCCCCAAGGTCTTTTCTCGTCTTTTTCCGGATTGAGTTGTCGTCCCATGCATCAGACTCTTGCTTGTCGCTTTTTGCACCCGTGGAGATTTTATCATAATCCAAAATCATCTAGCGTAGCTCTAGTTCCAGCTTCAGCTCCCCGATCGACTTCCGCCCCTTCGTCGGCCTCTTTCCTGGCTCCGTATCCGGTATTCTTGGGCACCCTCCGCTCTTTCTCAACTCTAGGCCTAGTTCCGGCTCTGCTGAACCGCCAGAGACGCACCAAACATTCGTTTGTCGCTAGTGCCTGTCGCTCAGCTGCCTCTCTTTCTACATTGCTTGGCTTGTCCGAGCCACCGTTTCCATACTCCATTCAAAGACACACTCGTCTTGCTTGCTATTCTTACCCAGCCACTCTCCCAGTTGTCATGACGGCGCCGAAGCAGTCCACCTTAGGGTATGTTAAGCCTTCGCAAACTACATTGGGGTGTGTTGGACTTGTCTTGTTCTTTTGTGTGTTGCCTCTACGCCCTGACTTTGACTGACCTTCTCTCTTTCTTCGCACAGCAAGTTCTTCAGCAACGCCAATGGCTCTCGGGGTCCACAGCAACAGACGAAACTCTCTTTTTCAACCAAGGCCAAGCCCAAGAAGGAAAATGTTGTCCCAGATGCTGCATTGGTAGCGGATAGGGAAGCCTCTCCAGAACCGTCCACTACCTCCGAGAAAGGTACACCGCTTCTGTCTTCGTTTTCTTGGATTAGGGAGAATCCCGTATTGACATAGCCTTCCCTCGATAGAAACTAAAAAGCGCTCCCGCAAGGCAGTCCCCAAAAAGGAATCCCCTGGATCGGATGCTGAAGTGGAAGATGGGCCACTTTCAAAACGCCCGCGCTGCAAGCGCCCACGAGTTGATTCCGATGAATCTGATGCCGATGTTGATGAGGCCAAGGCTAAGCCGAATGCTGAAACCAAGACTGCGGTCAAGACTGAGGTGGAATCTGGCTCTTGCTCGTCTCCTAAGAAATCTCGCGGAAAGTCTGCTTCTCCCAAAAAATCGCCAAAGAAAGCTGCCATCGTGGCATCCGTTAAGGCCGAAGAAGTCGAAGAAGATTCTTCTGCGGATATCTCAGCCGCTGAGTCGGCTGGCAGCGACAATGATATTGCTGATGTTGCTGTACGCAAGACTGTCCAGGCTAAAATCATAAATGCCCCTCCCACGGCTACTCCATACCCGGACTGGAAGGCTGGAGATCCTGTGCCATATGCCGCCCTGTGCACCACATTCTCGCTGGTTGAGCTGACTACTAAGCGATTGATCATTATGGAGTACTGCTCTCTGTTTTTGCGTCAGGTTCTACGGTTAACTCCAAATGATCTTCTCCCCACTGTTCTGCTCATGATAAACAAGCTTGCCCCCGACTATGCTGGCATAGAGCTGGGCATTGGTGAATCACTCATCATGAAGTCTATTGGTGAGACCACGGGTCGTAGTCTGGCCGTCATCAAGCAGGATCAAAAGGAGATGGGCGATTTGGGGTTGGTGGCTGTCAAGAGCCGTGCAACACAACGCACAATGTTCAAGCCTAAGCCGCTAACGGTCCGTGGCATACATAAGGGTCTTATGGACATTGCAACCATGTCGGGCACTGGAGTCCAAGGCCGGAAGGTTGACTGCATTAAGAAACTATTAGCTGCTGCCGACTCACACAACGATGGAAAGGTCGACATCACCAAGGATAAGGGTGGGCCTAGTGAGGCCAAGTTCATTGTGCGCTTCCTTGAGGGCAAGCTGCGACTTGGTCTCGCCGAACGTACTGTAATTGTCTCGCTAGCTCAGGCCATGGTCTGCCATGAAGCCGAAGCCAAAGGCCAGACTCCGTCTACGGCCGATTTAGAGAAAGCTGAGCAGATTCTTAAGACAGTGTACAGCGAGCTTCCCAGCTATGATGTCATCATACCAGCAATGCTGGCCCATGGCATCATGAACCTTAGAGAACATTGCAAACTGCGACCTGGAGTGCCACTGAAGCCTATGCTGGCCAAACCAACCAAGGCCATCACCGAGGTGCTCGACCGCTTCACTGACCAGACCTTTACGTGCGAGTTCAAATACGATGGCGAGCGTGCGCAAATCCACTATGTGGCTAAGGATGCTCACATGGATATTCTCAAAGCCACCCCAGGGGCGGTCTGCACACAGGCGGCTGCTACAGGCATCACGGCAATCTTTTCACGCAACTCAGAAGATCTCTCGAAAAAGTACCCCGATATTCTAAGCCGGCTGCACGCTTGGATCAAGCCTGAGACAAAATCGTTTGTGTTGGATTGTGAGACCGTCGCCTGGGATGTAGTAGAGAAAAAGGTATTACCATTTCAGACGCTAATGACGCGTAAGAAGAAGGATGTTAAGATCGAGGACGTCAAGATCAAAGTGTGTGTCTTTGCCTTCGACCTACTCTATCTCAATGGCGAGGCTGTAGTGGAGAAGAGCTTGCGTGAGCGAAGGGAGCTTCTTCAAAATGCTCTAGTGCCCACTGAGGGCGAGTTTGCCTTGGCCACATCGATGGATTCGCGCGAGCTTGAGGATATCCAGACGTTTCTGGACGACAGTGTCAAGGCCTCATGTGAAGGTTTGATGGTGAAGATGCTGGACGGGACTGAGAGTGGGTACGAGCCCAGTAAGCGCAGTCGGAACTGGCTCAAGGTAAGGATCGGACGAGATTTGTTTTGTCGATTTTTCTGTCAAGGCCCCCAACTGACCAACTCTTTACCCATGTTAGATCAAAAAGGATTATCTCTCGGGCATTGGCGATTCCCTCGATCTTGTTGTGCTTGGCGCGTACCATGGAAAGGGTAAGCGGACTTCCGTTTATGGCGCCTTTCTACTTGCCTGCTACAATCCATCCACCGAGGTGTACGAGACCGTATGCAATATCGGCACTGGCTTTAGTGAACAAGTGCTGGAAGAGCTTCATGCAGAACTGTCAAAAATTGTCATTGACCGGCCCAAGCCATTTTATGCACATTCAACTGGGAGCCAGCACCAGCCCGATGTGTGGTTCGAGCCACGCTTTGTGTGGGAAGTCAAGACCGCCGATCTAACGCTATCGCCGCGCTATAAGGCCGGCATGCATGAGCGTGTTGATCCCGCCGGCGAAAAGGGTATTTCACTACGCTTCCCGCGTTTCATAAAAGTGCGCGATGATAAGAAGCCAGATGAGGCTACGAGCAGTCGCCAGGTCGCCGAGATGTATCTCAAGCAGGAAAGCGTAACGAAGAATAAGGGGCCGTCTGTAGATGATGATTTTGAGTATTAGAAGAAGGGGAAAGGGGGAGACGACAAGTTGAATATGCGGTTGACGATTAATGTAGAACAAACTAATTGCCATGTTGTCAACAATAAGAAAATATTGGATCACAAAGATGAGGGACATGCTCGAGAGGGTGAGGACATGCACAAGGCGAGAGAAAGGCAAACAGGAGAGATGCATTAAGAATGATGTGTATTTATCAAGACACAAGTTTCGCTAGCACAAGCAAGAAGAGTAACAATCACTATAGTAACAAGAACAGAACAGACAAAAAAACACCAAAAGCGCCGGCCTCTATAGCAATGGCCCGCCGCTTTCTGACACTATCGAATAGGCTTGCTGGAACTGCTGTGTGGATTCGCCTCGGCTACTAGCATCGGGGCTACCAGCTTGTCCACGAAGCAAGCCCACGCTCTGTCCGCCATCATCGCCATCACTACCCTCGTCACCACTATCGCCCTCACGCCTTCCTCGTTGTTTCTCCTGCCTTTCATCCCCATTGAGCACGTGCCACGCATCCTTGCGGGTTAGCAGACCCTGTAGGATGCCGTGATCGACGAACAAGACATAGCGAACGCCAAGTTTCTGGAAGTACATGACGACGAGCTGCATGGGTGCATGGGCGCTGAGCGTCAGCGGCGTTTGGTCCATCCACGGGCGGAGATCAAGGGCACTATTGGCGTTGGACCCGGGAGCCACAAAGAATGCCGGAGTCTCGGGTCTGAGCGATGTCGATGTTAGCGCAGAAGCGAGCTCAGCGCGTGATATATAACCTAGCAAAACAGCTGAGCGGGTATCGGCAACAACAGGGAAGCCCTGCACGGAGCTCGTGGCTAGCATTTGTTGCAGAGATGCGATCGAGTGGCCCGTGGCCGGAAGCACATGGAGGTCGACTAGTGCAGTCATGTGATCAACAGCACGGCCGGGTGGAACGTGGGCTGCGGCAGAAGATGCAGATCCCTCCGAAGCAATTAGTGGGTAGCCGTTGAATCGGATCCAGGCCTCGTAAATGGAGTGTTCGGATAGCGCATCACCTACCCATTTGGACAGCATGACAGCCATCATGATGGGTAGTACAAAGGTTAGGGCACCCGTCAATTCGAACATGATGACCACGATAGACACGGTCATGCGCGTGACGCCAGCAAGAGCAGCCGCTGCGCCGACTACGGCATATGTTCCAGGAGTGACACAGGGTACATCGGGAGCGCAGGAGGCGAAAAACAGCGAGTCCGGCACTGCGCGGACAAACAACTCGATGCCGATGCCGAAAGCACGGCCAACCAGCGCACCAATAGCAATAGATGGGAGCAGAATGCCAGCCGGAATATGCAGCCCAAAGGTGACGGCAGTCAATGCAAAAGCAAGTACGGCGGCGAAAAGAAGTAATACCACGGTGGCTCCCGAGGCAGCGCCGGTTTTGCATAGCCCGACATCGTCATCGAGAAGTTGTGCACATTCGGTGAACAGGTTGAGCACGAGCCGACTGGTCGGCACTTTCATGTAGAAGTTAGGGTAATTCACAATGGCGGTAACTAAGGCTACAAGCACGACCTGTTTTACGGGACTTGGCAGCAGACTAGAATGCGAGAGTCGGGTTTTCCACTGCTGCACAGCCATATTCAGTCTCACAAACAGCCCTCCGTAAAGCCCGCCAAAGATCCCAAGCAGCATGTATGGCACCAGCTCAAAGTCGTGCCAATCGACAGTGTAGCTGCTTTGGTATAAAACCAGATTACCGCTCCGAAACGGATCAATGGCCTGTAGCATGACGGCGGCTGTCATTGCACATACAAAAGCATGCCACATGGTCTTATCAGGGAAATATGATAGCGTCTCAATGCTGAACAGCACGCCGCCAATTGGAGAGCCAAAGGCCACAGAAATTCCTGCAGCTGCAGCGGCAGCAAGAACCTCTCGACGCCGGGCCTCGTTGGCATCGATAGCTCTGAAAAGCCGGATAAACTGGTTCGCCACGCAGCATGATACATGCACTAGCGGACCTTCTTTGCCTAGCCACATTCCGCTAGCCACGGCCAGACATAGGCCGAAGCTCTTTGCTGCTAGGGTCCAGCCGCCGAGAAAATCGTTCATGACGAAGCCACCCAGCACGGTCTTGAGTTCTGGGATACCCGAATGCTTGGCGAAGAATGCATAGCGACGGATCAGGCAGGCTGCCATGTAGGCAAAGAGAACCGACAGGGCAATAAAAAAGCTGTACTCGACCAGCCAGCCAATTGCTGAGCGACTAGTACCCACGTGTAGTGCCTCGGACCAGCTAAGCCAGCCCGCACATTTGTTGCCCACGTCGACATCGTATCCGAAGCAGCAAAAGTCCCGATTCAGGAAAAAGGACCCTCCGTCAGCTCCCGTGCAAAACCCCATCTTTAGATCGCCCAACCATGCCGTTGCCACGTCCATGCACGCGGCCAAAGCTCCGACTACTAGCCCCGTGCCAATCAGAACAAGCCATACCTGGCTGGCATCGGCCAGCTGTGCAATATACCCGCGCAATCCAACACGTTCAGCCCCTGGCATGCCGCCAAGCATGCGCAAGCGCTGGCGTTCTTTGGTCTTTTCCAAGATCCAGTCGATGGCCGTCATATCCTCATATGCCGCGCGGTCGGGGCGGGCTGCATCAGAAGCCGGGGCTGAAGCTGGAAATGCCCAATTCCGGGCCGAGTCGGGCGGTCCATAGCCCCGAGCCCCAAAAGCCTCCTCTAACGGACTGTTGTCACTGCTGCTGCTTCGGCCGCGACTCGAAGGACCGGAGTGGTGCAACGAGGAGGCGCCAGCAGCTGACATCATTGGATAAATGTGAATCGAGCGTGAAAGGGCAACATGAATAACTAAGCAGAAAGAATAAAAACAAAAAAAAGCACGAGTAGATAAGCTATATGCGAGTCATACCAGGAGGGCAGTTTGGGGAATTGTGGCAATACGTTGTTGCTCGTGACTTTGGATGTGCTGCTGGTTGAGCTTTGCGGTTCGATGCTTGCGCCAGCTGGCGACGGCTGCCACGGTGCCGGCCTGTCTAACCTGATTTCACAACCCTATGCCATAACCCTAATACATTAATGAGAACAAAGTCCTTCCTTTACGGCGGCTCATGAGAGTGTTCGCATTTTGTTTTTCTCTTCCGCTTACTTTCACGCTACCTGTTCGGATACTCTGTCATGGCCGAGTCTTCTCCGTCTGACTCCACGGAGTCTCCCGCCGTGTCATCGCTTTCACAAGCAACAAGCCTCCTTAGTGCTACCGATGATACCTCCCGCTTTGTTGGCTTGGCCCTTCTACGCTCTATCCTAGACAACTCGCCGGCAGTGCGCGACGACCCGGCAAGCGTCGCAGAGATCTGGGATGCCATCCCGGCGTCATTTTTAGACCGCTTACTTAGGGCCGGGGCACGCTGCGGCGACAAGTCTGCTGGTAGCCAAGCCCAGGAGATGGCTAGTCTGGCCGTTGGTGTGCTGCATGTATTTGCATCGTTGTTGCCAACCGAGGCTCTTCAGAAACGAAAAGTCACATCTCGCGTGCCGGCACTAGTACGAGCTGTGTTATACTGTGCTGATGAGCAGACGCCCGCTGGGGTGGCATCACCCGAAGCACCCCTAACGGCCCAGCGCATTTTCCAAACTCTTAGCCTCATTGTAGCTTCTGCTCCCGGCGCTGCCTCCTTGGTTGCGGTTGATGACATCTCTAGCCTGACAGAAGCTGCGCCAGCACATCCTGAAGCACTCCAGGTACTCTCAGTCGCCTGGCTGACAGCACTAAACAAACTCCATAGTGGAACGAGCGATGCTGGGCTGCGGGAGCAGCTAATCCAGCAGATTGATGTCGCCATGCAGAGTCTTGTAGCAGCATTTAGTGGCACTGATGGAGCGACTCTTTTAGGCTTTGTGGCCGAGGTTGTGCCGCGTGTTGATGCTGAGGTTAGTTGCCGCATTTAGGCTCCCGTAGTCGTCTGAGCTTCATCATGCATACACTCTGACTTTCTTTGTTTTCGTTTTGCTAATATCCTGCTTAGATGCTGCCACAATCCCCACGTTGGCTTCCGCGGCTTGTCAGCTTCATCCAAAAGCTTGTCCTCAGCCGACCTTCGGCTGAAAGCCGCTCGGCATATACGCTTTCGGCGGCCGCGCTCATCCATGCTTTTCCAAGTTTAGTTCCGGAACTCTTATTCCTGCCATCAGCCTCGGTCTCAGAATCCAGCAAACCGTTTGTCTTTCTGTTTATCAATCTACTCCTCATCGACATCCGCTCGTCATGCCCCTCTCTCCTCTCCCAGCTCAACAGCCCTACGTATGCTAATACTTCAGCCCGCCTCGCTGGTGCTTATGATGTCTGTTCGACCTTCATAGGCCATCTCCTCCGTCTTGTTAACCCAGATCCCCATGCAAACGCTTCTCTGCCAGCTGAAACGCTCCCTATCGATCTGCTTCTCAAGCTCCGCCACTCTTTTACGGAAACGTTAACCTTGACTATAGAATATCTGCGTGACCGGTGGGATGCCTCGGTGGCCGGTGCCATGGGTCTCGACCCCTCAGCACGCGCCAGTGCCGCTGAGGGTGTTTTTCGGACCCTTGCATGGGACTCGGCCAGCGACAACGCAGCCGCAGATCCATTTATCCTTGCCGCGCTGCGCACACTAGCTATCTGGCTAGCCGAAGACGATGCGCCAGCGCTGGTTCGCAGTGCTGTTGGACTCAGTGATATGCTAATAGAGCTATACTCAGCTAGCCATGATCCAGCAGCAGTTCAGCTTGGCGTTGATTTCCGAGACTCGGTGCTGATTGCCTTCGAGCCGCTGATGGCCCTGCATGAAGGTCGTGAGGCATTCGTGCAGCATAGCGGCTGGGCCGTGCTAGCAGCCGATTTGATCAACATTCTTGAGGCGTCTTCAGGGCGCCACGGTAGTGGCAATATCTCCGCAGCTGAGAGCCGAAGGGCTACTGGATGCGTGCGTGTATTGCTGGCACTGGTAGAGGCGAGTCAGACGGACAGTAGCAGCGTATGTGATGAGTGGCTTGATGTTATCACGCGAGTAGCTGCATGGCATGTGCCTGATCAGCCACAGGCCGAAGACACCCAGGAAGCACAAGTTGCGGCACTGCAGCTGGCTACAGCCGTGATGGTGGCAGCTTCGAAGATCCAGAGAGCTCGGTACATCCATTCGATAGCCGCAATAGCAGAAGTAGAGACAAGGCTACGTGAGAAGGTAGAAAGGGACGGGCCCTTTTGGGAGGCATTGGAGGACGTGCGGACAACAGTCAAGGGCTTGCAACAGGAGTAAAGAAAAAGAGTAATGTAGCAAACTAGAGAGGGGGGGAGAAACTATAGATTGAGAATTCGCCATAGACAAAAAGTCTTATTTGGAATAGACCTGGAAATCATCTAGCCGCCGTCTCGACCGGGGTTCCAACCAATGAAATTCCCTGCAGTGTGTCGGCCACTTCGGCCACTTCAGCCACATCAGTCTCTTTACCGCTGGTTTCTCCATCCGTCTCTCCGCTTCTACCATGAGTCCTAGCCCGCTGTTTCCGTGCCCGGCCAATCTCGATTTCCAACTGGCGCAGGTCGCAACGCACATTGATCAATTGTGGTATGATGGAATCGACAGTGGTTATTGCCTGGCTCTGGGCCGCTTTGAGTGCTGGTGGGACGAGCAACCCAAACCAACGGAGGGGATTCCGAAGGTCAATAGCCGTGCCCGATTTGCTGCTCGTCTGGCCTTCCTGGGCGTCGGCATTTTCGCTCTTGACCTCGTTTCTATTGGTGACATCTGCGGTGGCTTCTCCATGAATATCCCCGGTCGTCTTCTCTCTTTCTCTGTCAATTTCGTTCTCTTTAGCCTCACTCCCGTTGTTTTCCCTGTCTTCTCTGTCTGCCACCTTCACCACCCGCACTTTAACGCCCGCCTCTTCCCGCCCCATGACCTCCACGAACCGCATCGCCCTCATTCTCTCGTCATAAAAGTCAGCCCCATAGCGAATACCGCCTTGCGCTGCCCAATTTGCGCGTGCCAGCTGTTGAAACGTGGTCTTTTGCGCTGTAGCTAGCTGTGATTGTAGCTGTGTGTAGAGGTCCAGCTGACTGAGATACTGCTCGAGAAGAGCGTCAATTGATGGCGTCATCTTGTGGTTAAAAGTTCCCGAGTTCATAAAGCAGAAACTGGGAAGAAAGAGTGAGAAGGGAGAGGAGGTGATGATGGGCTTGGAAAAAGCATTGCTAGGCTAGGCTTAAGCTTGAGCTTAAGCTCCTCCAAACTTTCATCATGTACTAATACCTTTGGCCTGTTTGGGATTGTGTAACCCTCAAAATGCACGACCCTAATCTAACCCTATTTTTCATGCCCAACGTCACTTCATGGAAAACACATGTCGTTAACACGTCAATAGATCACAAGCCAGCTCTTAAATGCACGTTTTTCGCAGCCAGTATTCTTTTTAATTCATGACTTCATACTAGGTTCATCACTATAGCTACAGTAGATTTCAAGCCTGAATATAAACAAGGCGTGGAAAGTTGTAACCAAAGGCCAGGCAGGGGGTTGCTTAGATAGAGCTTGGGTCAAAGAGCTTAACGCTCCGACTCGCCCGCGTTCTACGCACCGGCCGTCGAAGGGTTCATAGGGGCACGGCCACTGATGAAGCGGTAGCTCGTAATCAGATGCAAATCCTTGTTGCGGAAGTCACGCTTAACACCCTCGATTAGTAGACGAGCCTGCTCCTCGGTGTAGCCCCAAATGCGCGTGAACAACGCCAGAGTGTGGGATTCGACCGACATTTGCATGTGAATCTGCTCAAAGCGACCGAGCTCCTTGAGATGGGGGTCCTTAGGCCAAGGACCAATGGGAATCTAGAGTAAAACAGTTAGTAAATAAGCCAGTCATCTTTAGTGTTTACAGAGTCTTGGTCTAGACTTGAACAAGAAGAGTTGCCTCGAACAATAGGCTAGATGAAGAAGCTTGATAGAGGATGAAACTTACTCGCACAATCTCCTCGTGGACATCCTCAAAGCCAGCATCGATCATCCACTGCTTGTGGAAGCGAGCCACATTCATGGTGCGGCCAAACTTGCGAGAGGCGATGTCCAGCTTATCAACCCAGTCCATCGTCCAACGCGCCCGATCGCACGAATCATCATCACTGAACACCCATGCATCGTACTCCTGGATCTCACACCAGGCACCGGGCTTGAGGTTGTTCTTGATTTTCTGGTAAAAGATTGTCCAGTCGGCACATGTGCCACCAAGCGCCCGACCATGAATGTAATCGAACTTCTCGTCCTCACGCCACGTCCATTCATCTTCGTAGTCATCAACGTGGAAGTGGCAGTTGGGCGGCACCCAGTCAGGCTGGATGGGCGACAGGTCAATGCCGTAGACCTCCGCCTGCGAGAATTCGTCGGCCATTTCAATTGCCCAGATTCCTGTGCCGCATCCCAAGTCCAAGATGCGCATGCCTGGCTCCTCCTTGATAGGAGCCGTGTATAGACCACCATGCTGCATAAGGCGCCAAATGTGGTGCTGCAAGTTGAGACGCTCCTGCTCGCGATCATCATTGGGCAGCATGTACTGGCCTTCACGGAAGGCGTGGTAACGGCGACCGTTTTCGTACTGGTAGTGGAAGATGGACGACGAGATAGAGGCGGTGTTGGTGGAGCCACCTTCAGAGCCATAGGTGGAGTCGATGATAGAGCCTTCGTTACCCTCAGAGAAGGCATCGTGCTAAGAGAGAGAAGGCAGGTGTTAGCAAAAGAGGTTGTGGTCTTTCTATCATAGCGTCTTGGTCTGGGGTGTCCAGTTTCACTTACGTCAATATCCAGCGGTACATGGCCCTCATTGACACTAGCCATGCCATAGGCAGTTGTCGACATGTCCAGTCTTTCAGGCATGTGCTCCTCTAGGTACAAGGTATCAGCATCGTAAGCAGCCTGGGCAGCAGCCTGAGCAGCGGCAGCTTCGGCATCTGCGTCTAAGGCATCGCCATCAGTTTTATCAGAGGCACCAGCTGCAGGGGTCTTCGAAGTAGCAGCCGGAGCCGGACCGGAAGCTTCGGTCGCGGCGGGAGCAGCAGCAGCAGCCTCAGGGGCAGGGTTAGCAGTTTTGGTAGAAGTTTCGGGGGCCGAAGACTCGGCCGGGACCGGGACTGAGGCCGGTGTAGATTCCTCGGCGGTGGCAGCGGGGGTGGCAGCAGCCGGGACAGGGTCGGTGGTTGGGGTAGGAGCAGACATTATGGCTCTAGATAACCGAAACACAGGTTGAAGATGATGACAAGATACAGGCAAAGATAAAACACAACACGCAAGGGACTTTGCCTCTTGCACGTGAGATAAATGGAAAAGAATGAGGAATAAGTCCCCGATGGCAAGAGTACAACAAGGATTTAGAAAGAAAGTACTTAGTACTTGTAAGGCACTAAAAGTACGGGTACAAGCACAGGTACTAACGATGTAAAAACCGCCAATAAAGGGAAATCCTGTGGCACAAGACCAAGATAAGAAACGACTTGGAGAAGGAAAAAGAGGACAAGAAGGGGGGAAACGTAAAGGTGGAGGGAGGGGTGAATAATAAAAGGGAGGGAGGGTTTTTGAAGAAGAAGGAAAGAACGAAGAAAAGAAAAAGAAAGGAAAGAGACAGAACAAAAAGAACAACCCGGAAGGCGTGACAATGGCTCCTTCTTATTTCTGTTTTTTTTCAAGGTTGCACTCGGCCAAAAAGAGGGACGAAAAAGGCGAGAAGGAGACAAAACGGAAGGACAGAGAAGCGAACAGGTGATAACCAAGCAAGAAGCGGGGGGGGGGGAAGGGAAGTAGATGCTGAGGCAAGTACCAGCCAGGCAAGGAAACAAGAAAAGAACTAGAGGGTCAAAAATGCAGGATAAAAGAAAATGAGGGAAAAAAGAAAAAAAAAAAGCCTTTTAAACACATAATTGTGAATGTTACTACCGCAATAGGAACCACGTACCAAGTCCCTGAATTTGGTCTGTCGCTGTCCAAGGCTCTTCTTTACATCTCGAATTGGCTGCCGCTGCTCTGACAGTACAAATAACAGGTTTGCAACTAGAAGTGGGGTGGACCAATGAAGCAACATCGAGGTGGTGTTTCGACGCAACTACGCTACTTGGAACAAGGCTGACGGGTAAGACAGCATGCGGAACTAAAACAGTCGAAAGCAAAGGAGTCACTTGAAGTGTTGATGTAATTTAATGTACTAGTTGAAGAAAAACAAGAAGACAGGACACAAAGGCAAAAAAAACCCTGAAATCTTGATCTTAGCTCTTGTGCACTTGTTTACTTACCCACCAACGCCCGGGAGCAGCCGAGGCCACATGGAGGTACACAGGCCGTATCTCATTAGAAAAATCGGGAACAAAAAAGACATCAAGCAGGACGCAAGGAAAGAACACGAGGGAAAAAGGATGGCAAAGAGGAAGGAAGGAAGGCCGCTGGAGATGGAGACGCCATGCATGTGAGTGTGTGTGTACATGGGTGGGTACAAGACAGGCTACAAGGGGGCGCCAAGGACGGAGGCCCGTTTAACAACTGGCCATTAGCGGAAAATGGCACTTGCTTACATTTGCACATGGAAAGAGCTAGGCTTTCTCACGGCCGTAAGGCATGAGAAGGGCCAAGGCGCCGGGATTTCGAGGCAGGAAGAGAGGAGGAAGGCAGGAAACAATAAGAGGGGATGTGGAGGGGGTGGAGGGGAGAGAAGGGCAAAAGGCCAGACAAGCTGCTGCATGTAATAGGGAAGGCGAGGCTGGGGGGGGAGAGGAATAGAGAGGGAAGGGTCAAGGAGACAGGCAGGTGCGCTACAAACGTGAGCGAACATGTCTTTTTAGGCACCCTTTGTGGGGGAAAAGAAAAGACAGGGCAAAAGGCATTTTGTGGGTTTGGAATCGCAGCGCCTAGGCCACCAGAAAAACGAATAAACATCAACAGCGACGGCGACGGCGGCAAGCATGCATGCTAGATCAGCAGCTTTCTTGCTTGCTCTCGTTCCCATCTCTCTCGCTCTCTCGCCCCACTTCTCCATTTCTCCTTTTTCTCCTTCCCCTCTTTTTTTTATCTCCTTCCTCTTCTTTCGTCGATGTCCCGCAAAATGCAGGAGCTTTGATATTGCAACAATGCGCTGCCTTTGCGCTGCCTTTGCGCTGTCTTTGAATATGCCCTGGTCTTGGCTCTTCACTGCTGCCCCGTCCCTAGGCCTATTCGCCTTGCTGCAAAGAGGCACTCACGTAGGCACAAATGAATACGGAGGTACTTGCATCTACACATGAAGCTGCATGTGCGTGTGCATATGCATGGTGGATATCGGACGTAAGTACACATATACCTACCTACCTGTATATACATTTTCATGTATGATCATCCATAAGCAGTATATATTGTTCTTGCCTCATTAATATCCACCGCAAAATTGCCATTGCACCTTGCCCAGACTTTCCCCTTTTTCCTGTTCTTCTCTCGCTTTTCAGCAGTGGTCGTAGTGGTCGTGTTTCGGCTGCTGTACATCTCCGGCCGTCTCGATTAGTCTATTCTCTTTCGGTATTTTGCTGATCCCCTCCCGCCTTCTTGAACTCCTAGATTCCCTCAGTTCCTAGTCTTTCTCGCGTCTCGTCTTTTCCTTGAAAATTCCCGCTCTCCTGGCCCGGATAGCACGAAGCCGAGAAAAAGACCAGTTTAGGGTGTTTGTCATGTCACGTGATGTCACCAACCCGCGGGTTCTCATCGTACAAGGGTTGATAACCCTGCATGGCTGCATATCTGCCAGCTGTCTTGTCTCCTGTCTCTTTCCCTATTCAACCAATCAGCTCTTGGGAGCTATAGCCCTATTTTCTGGATGTTCTGCAAGCTTCCTTCCTTTTTCCTTGGCTGACTGAGCCTGACAGCAGTAAAGCAGGAGGTTGAACAAGAATGAAAAAGGGAAGAAGAAGGGCAAGCCTAGCTAGCAAAGTACTAGGGATCCCACTCTGTTTGCCGAACCCCACTATTTTTTCTTTTGTTCAGAGCTCTCGAGTTGTTCTCCACTTATTCTTCACTGCTCTCTGTCCCTCTTGTTTGGTGTCTCCACTTTTCTGTTGGCAGCTTAGCTTTCGTTCTCCCTCTCTTCTTCTCTCTTCTCTGTTCACTTTTTTCTCTCTTTCTTTTTCTCTTTTTTGCCTTCTTTTAATTTTGGCTTTTTATTTTATTATTTTGCTTCATCCACCAAATCGAACAATATCACCAAAAATCTTCTCGGTATCCAAACGGGCTCTTTTCTTCCTCGGAAAATCTTCTGTTCTCTTTATTTCTCTGCCAGTTTCTCGTCGTGTCCTCGAGTCGTCCATCTTATTTCTTTCTTGTATAGCAACCGCAACGCCCTAAGGCTCGTGACCCTTTGAAAGTCGTCTCGTTCCCCTTATTTTATTCTTTTTTATTCGGCCTTCTTTTCTTTGCTACGGACAGTGCACACTTTCATATCTTGAAAAAAAAGCTCGACTCGACTTTCGTCCACAATGGTTGTTCCCACTATCAAGTACGTCTATATCTCTCTATCGCCCTTCCCCCGTTCCGCTCTCGGCTCCGTCCCCCCTTCTCCGTTCCGTTCCGTGCCACCACCACCACCACCATCTCCATTTCTCGCTGCTCTCTACAATGTCTTGTCAATCCCTCGACCTCTCTTGACTCCGCATGGTAATCTGTCGTTACTCCTCGACACCTCTTCTAAGATAGACTCCCTTATCCATTGTCGTCGCCTATCATCTTACATTGCGCCATGTCTCCTCCACCCTTCCACCCCGACTATCTCTCGTTCGTTACATGTCTTGCCAACTACTACCACGGCCCCCTCAGCCTACACGCCGCATTACCACAGCATCTCCCTACTTGACCCCTTTTTGAACATCCGCGACTGTCTTCTGCCCCCAAGTCTCTCCAGCCGTCTATGCGAAACGCCCAAGGCTTCAGCTTGATCTTATCTCTCCACAACAAGGGATCGACAGGGGATGTCAGCGCCATCAATTAGGATAGGAGATGAGATAGGAGGCAGCAGCAGGATAGGAGTAGCAGCCGTAATCACCGTCACATCACTTCACATCACTACACACCGTAACTGTGTCACACATTTTTCACATTCTATCACCAGTTCCAACCCCAACCCCAACCCCAACCCCCTTTGCTTTTCCAGCTCTTACTAATATTCCCCGCCTCTAGGTGTGTCGTCGTTGGCGATGGTGCTGTTGGCAAGACGTGTCTACTCATCAGCTACACCACCAACAAGTTCCCCTCCGAATATGTCCCCACTGTATTTGACAATTATGCAGTGACTGTCATGTGAGTATCGCCTTTTTTTTCAATTTACTTCTGCTTGCATTTTCATCCATTCCCAGCCTCAAACCTCTGACTGACTCCCCTCCCTAAAGGATCGGCGACGAGCCCTACACGCTCGGCCTATTTGATACCGCCGGACAGGAAGATTACGACCGTCTCCGCCCCCTTTCTTACCCCCAAAGTGACGTCTTCCTCGTTTGCTTCAGCGTCACATCACCTGCCTCCTTTGAAAACGTTCGCGAAAAATGGTTTCCCGAAGTTCACCACCACTGCCCTGGCGTGCCCTGCCTGGTTGTTGGCACCCAGGTCGACTTGAGAAATGATAGCAGTGTTCGTTCTAAGCTAGCTAAGCAAGATCGCGAGCCCGTCAAGCGTGAAGACGCTGAGTTAATGGCTAAAAATCTGGGTGCCGTAAAGTACGTCGAGTGCAGTGCTTTGACTCAGTACAAATTGAAGGACGTGTTTGACGAGGTGAGTTTCTATCCTCCTCCCCCCCCCCCTCTTTTGTAGCTTTGCTGCCTTTTCTCTTTTCCTGTTCATCTCTGATCCTCTTTCTTCTCTATTCACAGGCTATCGTTGCCGCCCTCGAGCCTCCGACCCCTAAGAAGAGGCAGCACAAGTGCGCGATCCTGTAGACTTTCGCTGCTGCTGCTGCTGGCGACAACGACAAAGACAATGGCATCAACACCCAGACCACTGCGAATGAGAGTCGGACAGACGGATGAGATGATTTTCCCTTTTTCCCTCATCCCAACGGGAAACTCGGGAATTTCTATTCGCTTGTACATCTTTTGTCTTGCTCAAGTTCTTGCTATATTGTTGCCCCCTTTAACTCATCGCCCAACCAAAAAGCCTATCTTCTGCTTTCCTTATTGCGCCTGGCTCTGCGCTGCTTTACTTCTTCTACTTTTTCTTTTTTTTTTTCTGCCCGCGTCTTTTGTCTTGTCTTTTTGTTTGATGCTTGATGCTTTCTTTCTTGACTTTTATGCTTGTGTTGTGTTTGTGTTTGCTTTTGTTTCTACGCTTTTCTTCTCACTCCGATTTCGTTGCTGGCTCTGGTTCTCCCCCATATCCTTTTCTTTCCTCCCTTGTTTGTTAGCTTGCAGTCATGCCCATCCACGAATATTCTCTCTCCCCCTACCTTTATTAACTGCCACTGCAACCAGCCCCGGACTTCGATGACGACAATGACCCCTCCTCCAACGACAACTCCCATGGCTTCGATACCCCACTTTCATTTCTTTCATTTTAAGCTTCTTCTTTTTTTTCTTGCTTGGCTTTCTTATCTTGTTGCTCTCCTTGAATTCCGTAACATGTGATCCATGACTAAACTCGGTCTTAAAATCGGCACTAAGTATGAGCTTGACCAGAAGCACTTGCCTTGACTGGCTCAGCTGGGTTTTAGTCTTTACTATAGCTGTGTCTCTCTGTGGTCCTAAAGCTTTATTCCCACGAAAGTAAAATCTAGACAAACTACTGTCAAAATCCCGTCTAATCTAATGTATTCCTCTGATGCCTTGGATTGGAAGCACATTCTGCCGCTAGGTTTAGTTGACGTCGAGGAGTGAACTTTGGATTATTCGCCAGCACAGCTTTGTATCGTCATTGCACCATCCCAATAATCCCAATATTAACAAATGCGTATGTGCGTGTACATGGGCTATCATTCTCGATCTCTCCATTAAGTACACAAAGCCTCGGCAGCTTATTGAGCTCAAGACTCTGAGTCTTGGGCAGAGATGCATAGATGCATCCCTACACCATTCTTGCCTCTGGAATTTCATAGTGATCTTATCAGCCTTTTCTCGATCGTTTAACTCGGTCTTAGCCGTGTAGTGCCTTTGCCGACGTCTTCAGAACGGTGTTTTCGAGGCCAGTATGCACTAAACGGGTTAAATTTGTGCGATTTGGATGGGGAAGCGCTGTGATGGGCTATTGTTGAGATTGCCACTTGCCGTAGGAATGGTGAGATGGGCTGGAGGGCTTGCTGCGAGTTCATTCACAAGCCGCATGAGAGTTGCCTGCTTGCTGATTTGCTGCCAGCGGGTCAGGTCAAACGTACCCTTGTTTACGGGTGTGTTGTGTGCAGCCACGAAAATGAGTCCGCGAACAAGCGATTTATGGGGTGACTGTTTCTGGTCTCTGTCCAAACGGCCTTTGGCTGTTGACTGGGAAAGCACGTCGGTAGAGTCTGTCCCCTGGAGTAGCTCAATAGTGCATAGTGACAGGGAATACATTGGGCCCTCGTAGGCGGATAACTTGGCGATGAAAGAGTGGCAAGAAGCATCAAAGCAAGAACCATAAATGACCGAGTCGCTCGATTTTTCCCCGGCGTGTGCGCTTTTCTTTTCACAGGCAATGGCCGATGGAAACACGGTCCACATCATTGATTCGAAACCTCTGATTAGCGCAGGCCTCAGCTCTGGCGGCTGTGATATTCCGGAGGCCATCTGTAAGACGTCGGGGTCCCGCAAAGATCCGTAAATAAACACAGGGATGGGCGAGGTGGGCCATAAACGACGAACATCGGCAAGTGTTACGGGATCTTGGGGCGGCGGAGCAAGGCGTGAGCCAATAGTTAAATTTGCCAATGGCCGGTACAGCGTGCTTGGCAGGTTGTTGTTGGCCTTGGCCGTGATGGCTCTCGCTTTGGCTTGTCCGGAATCTGGGTTCCCGTTGGTGGGCTTAGACACTACAAATGTCGACATTTTGTTTTGGACTCTAGATGAGATAAACCAACAGTTTCAAGGTGAAGGCCTTCAGAGGTGAGGGGAAAAATAGAAATTGGTTTGCGGCTACGAAAACCGGCGCTTTACATCCACACGCATGTGAAGAAAGGGAGACTTGAACGATCAGAAGGATTGAGAGAGACTCAGCATGCTAATGAGGAACAATTAGCGAGGGGGGAAAATGGTCTAGATTAGTCTTTATATAGTTAAATTTTCAAACTTCTTATGGATATGACTATCTTACATACCAGCTAGTCTCATTGCTTGTCATGCTGTACACCATTCCGTTGCAAGCATTATGAGGCCAGACAACTGTCCACCTACATAAATCCGACTCATACCAATCAAACTATCCGTCCCGTGTAGGCATGTACCTTTATTCATGCTGCCATATATGCTGTGTGCCGTGTATGGTTCCGTCGTCGCCCTATTGGCTCTAGATTGCTCGACTATGGCAACACGCGATTCACACAAAACCATTTTTGCAAGCAAGGTACAATCCCGAAAACATGGAGAATCGTCGGCATCGCGTTTTGGATTCTCTCATACCAGCAACTCATACACATATAATCTTGGAGCTGGACGTGACTATGTGCTTTGCCTGGCATTTAGGGAGGGGTTGTCACATAGTGAGCTAGGGTAGTGTGTCTAGGGGCGGCAGCTAGGTTGCACAAAATGGGTATTTGTGGGCTCAACATGATGGCCTTGTAGCACAATCTGACCACAATCCAACCAATTAATTACTTCCCATGCCTGTTTTATGTGAAGCTGTTTGACATATATGATGCACCCTTCTACAGTCCAATTGGTCCCGACCCCTTTGCATGTCTGTTATTTTACAGATGTCAAAATTCTTTGCAGTAGGTAGTACATGAAGCCACGTATTAGTTTATAGATCTAACTAGTTGACTGGCTAACATAGCATCTCTGATGGTTACGTGGCCTACCAGCTACCTGAGGTAGCCACATGGAATAAAAACTTACTTTTAGGGTCATTATGCTTTTTTCCTCCTACTAATTTTACCCATACACAAACTCATGAGCAAAGTTACACACAGCCAAGGAATTCAATATGGGGAACGACCTGTCCACATCCCATCCGCCCACGTTTGATGCATGGCATACAGCATATTCCGGGCAAAGGTAGAGGCCTCTTGACCACGAAAAGAAATTGCAAAGGGGACGAGACCGCTCTCTGAAAAGCCCATTCTCAAAATCCGTAGGCCTTGGGCCGAGCCTCTATTACCACCAATTCGACGACTAGTCAAGGCTTTTAGCGAAGACCATCGTAGGGGCAGGCTTTTTAGCTCTACAAAATCCACATATATACGACAATGACATCGAGCAATATGTGAGCATAATTCGTCTTAATTTCTTGCTTTGCGATGGTTTAGTGAGGCCGGCATCATCTTCCTAGACGCATGCCGCATCAACCATTCCTGTAGCCATAAGACGATACTCTCCTGCAACAAAAATACACAGTTAAATATCGTCTATGCAATCAAAAATATTGACAATGGCGAAGAAACTACAATTAATTATACTCCTACTTTCTCGCTTCGTAAAGTAAGACAGGCATTTGATTAAAAGCTTTAACTTTATATGCTCATGTCGCTTCTGTCCTCTGCCGCCGGAACAGAGCCGAAAACGCATGTTTCCGTTCTCCGTCAGCTGGAACGCCTCATTCAGCTCGTCAAGAAGCAAGACTCGGAAATTTTGAGTCTTCCCCAGCTCTATTCCAAAGATGCCGATACCGCCATTGCCAGCAGTGGCTTTGCTCGCTGACATGTCTTTCGTAGAAGGGCTGCCACTATTTGGGAGATAATAGCAGGTCAGAAGCTCGAGCTATTCTGTTAAACCCATGTGTTTTCGAACCATGCAGCATGCCACGACGGTGGATGACGAGCTTTACAGAGATTCCTGCCAGGCTTGGGCCAGACTTCTATGAGGGCACCAGGAACAATAATTTTCGTCCGCTACGCCACTAGTGCTTCTTAGGAAACATCGCAGACCTTTGCACTATTTTTCGTCTTCATTTTCAACTTCAAGATCTTGACGGTTCTATCATCCCACTCTCCTTCTGCACTCCTGGTCGTGACCTCGAGGTTGAAGATCTCTATTCAAAGATGGGAAGCGCCGTTGCTATTTTGTACCCAGAGCATCATGGATTCACGGATGGTAGGACTGGCATTCGCCTAGAGAATCCGCAAATGTCCAAGACAAGGCCACTCCAACAACGCTGTGATTGTGTGGTACACTTGGTAACTGACTATGATTCCAGATATTTTCTCTACCGATGGAAAAAATCAACAGTCTCAGTAACAAAGCGCAGGAGTTTTCATTTGTGCCTAATGGTGTCAGAAAGTGCCACAGCTGCAAAAAGAAAGCAGCAACGCTTAACCGATGCTCCAAGTGTTTTTCTTTTTAGCACTACGTTAAGGTAAACACTACTCCTTCTAGTGATGTCAAGCTAGGTACCAACGCCATACCATCTATCACCAGACCTGCCAAATCGAGGGATGGAATGAGCACAACCACAAGGCCGACTGCAAGCATCCCAAGGACCCTGTTTTAAGGGGACTATTCGTTCGCAAGTGGGACACGTTCAATAGCATGATGAGTTTCTCATTGTTCCAGAAGATGATCAGAAAAACAACACACTCAGTCCACGATGACGTGCAGCGGAAATAGCATCATCGTGTTCAGGGTTAATGTGCAATTGTTGTTAGGGTTTTCTTTCCCAATCCACCAAACGTCATGGAGGGGTCATAGCAAGTTTTCGCTCCTCCCCTTATCAGTGTCACAGAGTGTATATGGATGTACCAAGATAATGCATACTCTTCCTTCCACCTCGTCCCTCTAATTAATTGCCTTTATTTTCCCAAGTCTTTTTTCCCCTTTTTGTCTTATCAGTTAACCCTTTTTTACAGCTCCTTAGCTTTTTTGTGACTCACCCCCATTAACCCCGGGTTATCTTTGTCCTGGAGCAAGACCCCACTTCTTTGTACTGACCTCCTCGCTGAAGAAGCTCTCCTCTTTCGATTTATCTCGGACTACATTTGGTCAATCTCAGATTCTTCATCTGACCAGCCTCTTTCTCCGGCTACCTACCGCATCCCTTCCAACCCAATCTCGACTAACCGCTGGTCTCAGCCAGTCGAACCTCCTATCGGGCCCTATTGATCTTCGCCATTCGATCGCCACCGCCCCATCTACTTCCAGATTTGACTTCGCGTCACCCCCCTCTCTCGAATCTCTTTCCCCCCTTCTACAAACATACATCTTGTGCAATGGCCGATCTAGCCGATCGCACCAAGGACGCTGTGACTTACGTTGACACCGATGTCGGTGTTGACAATGTCCCGGCCGCTAACGGCTCCAAAGCCAAGCCCTACAAGTCTCTGGCCTTTGCCTACATCCAGAACATCGAGCAGGCCTCGAGCAAATACTTGATCCGTGCATCTCAGACCGGCGCTCTGGAGGCTGGCCAAGACGAGTCTGCTCGTCTAGCCTGGAAGGAGCCGGCCAAGAGCGCCATCAAAAAGGCTGTGGCTGCCGTTGATCAGCACAAGAAAAAGCTGGCTCGTGTTGCCAAAGTCGCGGCTGAGGAGGAAGAGCGCCGCAAAGCCCGCGAGCAGAATCTTGATGCTGCCAAGAAGATCGTACTCAAGGAGGACGAGACCCTTCCCAAGGCCCAGTGCATCAAGATCAACCGGAAGGACGTTACCCTTGGCGACGCCGACAAGAAGGGCACCCGTGTCAAGGTATATGGTCGCATCCACCGTCTGCGTCCCCAGAAGAACGCCACCTTTATCACTCTCATTGATGGTTACGGCCACCTACAATGCATTTTGACAGCTGGCCAACTGACACAGACCTATGATGCCCTGACATTTGCCATTGGCACATCTCTAGCCCTTTACGGAGAGCTGAAAAAAGTTCCTGAAGGCCAAACTGCCCCCGACGGCCGCGAGCTGCACGTTGATTACTACGAGGTTATTGGCGCTTCTCCCTCTGATGATGACGCTATTACCAACAAGGTCTCGGCCGCCCAGAACCAATGGGACGCTGCCATGCTGGACAACCGTCATCTAGTGCTGCGTGGCGACAACGCCGCCTCCATCATGAAGCTGCGTGCTGCCGTTGAGTGGGCCTTTGTCAAGGCCTACCGGGACCTGGAAATCACCAAGGTTTCGCCTCCAGCCCTAGTCCAGACCCAGTGCGAGGGCGGTGCCACACTTTTCAGCCTGCCATACTACGAAGAGCAGGCCTACCTGACCCAGTCGTCGCAGCTATACCTTGAGACCGTTCTTCCCAGCTTGGGTTCTGTCTACTGCATTGAAAAGTCTTTCCGTGCGGAAAAGTCGCTGACGCGCCGCCATCTCAGCGAGTACACGCATGTCGAAGCCGAGTTGGATTTCATCACTTTTGAGGACATGCTGAACCATATCGAAGATATCATTAGCCGTATCATTGACACCGTGCTAGCTGATCCTGTGGCCAAGGCTGCACTCCAAGAACTCAACCCAGACTTTGTCAAACCCTCCATGCCCTTCCTTCGCATGAAATACACGGACGCCATCGATTGGCTCAACGCTCAGGACCCGCCAATTCTGAACGAGGAAGGCAAGCCACATGTCTTTGGCGATGACATTGCCGAGGCTGCCGAACGCCGTATGACGGATATCATCAACCGACCCATCTTTTTGACGCACTTCCCCGTCGAAATCAAGGCCTTCTACATGAAGAAGGACCCCCAGGATCTGCGTGTCACTGAGAGCGTTGACGTGCTGATGCCCGGTGTTGGCGAGATTGTTGGTGGTTCCATGAGAATGGAAGACTACGACGAATTGTTGGCCGCCTATGAGAAACAGGGCATTCCAGCGAAGGACTACTACTGGTACACTGACCAGCGCAAGTAAGTTTTTTTTTCCCCTCACCACTCTACCCCAACGAAGCACTAGCTAACCAAAGCTCCGGTTTTGTAGGTACGGCACCTCGCCTCATGGTGGCTACGGTCTTGGTCTTGAGCGTTTCCTAGCATGGATGGGCAACCAGCACACGGTTCGGACAACTTGCTTGTACCCCAGATTCATGGGTCGGTGCAAGCCTTAGACGCAAGATTCGATGGGAAAAAAACACATGGAAAAGGGTGAGAAGCTACAGGATGATAGATGTAATAGAGTTTTTTTTTTCTTTTGCTCCAATTGGAGGACTACCACTTTACCAGCCTAATTAATTCCTTTATTTCCAGCCTAATTCTTTTCAGCAGCTGCCGCCCCCTCTGGATCATGTGCTACAACTTCAATCTCAACACGCATATCATCTTCACCCAAGCGTGTGACGCCGACACAAGTCCAGATGGGTTGGTGGTCGGGCATGTACTTTTTGAGATTGCGCACCATGGCATCTAATGCCTCATTGTTCAGTGGCAAATGGTATGAGTTGACACGGTAGACTTGCTGCCAACCAGTGCCTCCGGCATCACGCAGGCAGCGTTCAACGTTGGCGAAGGCCTGGTCGATTTGTGCATTGGTTTCAGTTTTGTAGACCCCGGTCATCGGGTCCCAACCGCCTAGAGGAGGAGAGTTAGCGTTATGAGATGCACGCAGCGAATTCTAGAACCAGCCGTGTTTTCTAGGTCTTATTATCCCAAATCGGCCTATTCATCCTAAACAACCAGTCTGCTCTTACTGCTTACCTTGACCCGCACACTCAATCCGGTCACCGACACGGACAGCTTGGTTATACCAAAACCTCTTTTTGTTGTTGACTCCGACACCCTCGTAGGCGTAGTACTTGAGATGCGACATGTTGAAAACTGAATAACAAAGGCAATTATGTGAATCAGAAGAACGGCAAAGGAAGCTGTTGGGGGAAAAAGTCTTGTTAAGGATTAAGTATTTAGGCGTCAACGTGCTGGCTTGTCGTCCCTTTAAAGGCAGAGAATCTGACCTTGCATAGCCGCCGGATCTTACATCACCAATGGTAGCAGGTGGGGAAGAGCGGACATCAGGTGCTAATCAACAGCCTAATTTGTGAGTAGAAGGCCAACCAGCACAGCTCTCCTTTAGGGTTAAAACCACCTTGCTTTGCTTTGCCCTGCTGACTTGTCTAGACACGAGAACCCCGTTACTGCGATGTTGAAAGATGAGCAATCACTGATTGGCCGTCAGAGAGACCGGCGAGATAGTTTCCAGTCAGCTGTGAACAGCTGCAGACAGGCGACAGTGCCGGTCCCTTGATGTCCCACCCCTTGTGTGCACCTACCCGTCCTTGTTCCTGCATTGACTCTCTCGTCCCCCCTCCCAGATGCATCCCATCCGCAGCCTTTTACTTGGTGTCTCTTGTTGTGTGCTGTGTATCTCCTTAAGAGGAAGACGCAGTAAACAGCGAGGATAAGCAAAGGGGTCAAAAGGGTTTTCTAGCGAGGGGAGAAGAGATGGACGGGTATGTTGTGTTTCCTGGCCGCTGTGCTCCCCGCTTCTGTCTTTTTTAGGTGCCGGACTCAAAACGAGGACAAAACATGAGTCAGCGGCTTCTAGAGAGTAAACAAGCCTGCGTAGCTAGCTGGCTTGTTTCCCTGCTATATCTGTGGTGGTAGCAGGCCAGGAGGAAGGGCCTCCCATACCCTTGCCCCTTTGATGTTGACAAAATTAATAAATAGGCTTCAAAGATGGAAGGGAAGAGCCAAACAAATAGACTGCAATGCTAACTGAAAACCTCCCCTTTCTTACCCCCTTCAGGAACAAGGGAACAAGAGCGATGCGGCGGCCCACAGTTTTTCTAATCTTAGAAATGATGTGGTCTACACACAACCCAGGCTAGCTAACTCACTAGGCTAGCCCAGGGCTAAGCCAGAGAGATCAACATCAGCACAAGACATTTTAAACAAGAAATTTATTTACTTAATCCGAGTTACAAGAAGCTGCTGAAGTGTGCACCCACCTGCGTGATAAAACACTGCCCAGCTCCGCAAGCGTTTTTCTTCCCCCATGATCACCGCCAAGGTCATGCTGCATCCGCATCTTCACCTTGAGGAGAAACCGAGTTCGCTGGCACGGCACACAAGCACTAGAGCCCTTATAAGGTTCCTTCCACTTTGGCACTGGCATTGACACTTGGCCTCCTCTTCTTTCTGCTTCTTCTTCCCTCATGCTTTGTTCTTCCTCGTGCCTACTAAAAAAAAATTCAGACAAAGAAAGAGAGGACTGGAATTGAAATTTAAGGCAAGAGCTAAGGTAAAGAACAGACAGAAGAAAAAAGAAGAAACAAGCCATAGCCACAGAGCTTCCTTCCTCTTTGTCTTCTATATTTCCCCTGAAAAGGGAGGAAGCGAAGGAGGGGAAAAGGTCAAGCTTTTTTATTTTCTCATTTGTTTTTTTTCCCTTTGTCTATGCTTCGCCTGCTTGTGCTCCCGTTTCTTTCTGTCTTTCTATAGTGACCTAACAGAAAAGTCACTTTCTCACAAAACAGGCAATATCCCCCCATGTTCTTACCAGACTCCGTTTGCTCCTTCCTTCTGGGCGGGCTTTGTCCCTCATGTTGCCGGGTTATCCGCTTGTTAGTGCTGCTTTTTCTTGCCCCATCTTCTGTTTGTTGAAACCCCCAACAACCCCTCAACCTCGATCACACTTCTTGGTTCTGCCATTGTTCAAGTAAAAACCTCACAAGTATGCACATGCTCGCTTTCCTTCATTTCGTCGCTTGCCTCCCTCCTTCCTACCTTGCTTCAGCTCTGCTTCCATCTTTTGGGGCTCAAGGGCAAGCAAGGATAAATGAATGAACCCCTGTATCATGTTTTGTCTTCTTCCTTCTTCTCCCTCCTTCTTTCTTTCCTCTCCTTCCATTCCTTTCCCACTCTTTTTATGCTCTAGCCCCCTCCGCCCCTGCCCGTGTACTCGTACAGCAGGATGGTCGCCGGCTTTCAGCACTTTGGTCCTCTCTTTTTTTTGTGCCTGTTTGATAGAATGCAAGCTCTTATTCTTTGCTGCAACTGCGAGGACTAAAAACGAGAAATTATGAAGAAATTAATAGAGAAGGAAATAAGAGGCTAAGACTGGATGGAACATGCAGGCAATAGAGAATCAATGCAACAACGAGAAATAAAATAAAGCAGTATTATATTTCGGTCTGTTGAAAGCGCAGAAAGGGCTACTGCTCAGTTTAACTCTACGCTCCTTCCCCCGTCGCATTGCTCGCCACTAGATTGGCTTACTTTACAACGCGCCGCCCCTTCGCAGTACATACAGCAATAGTGAACCATTTCCTTACATAACTCCTTGCAGCTTCATGTCCTTGCCCTGCCTATTGAAAAGGGTGTGTGTCATCTTGAATCTTGGCCCTTATCCTTTTAGGATGAGAGGGGTGGCTCAACCTTTGTCCCAGACTCTGTTCTTCCTCTCCTTGCAGTTGCCGTGTATCCTCTTTCCTCTTGTTTGGAGGCTCATGCTCTTCTCGTCATTTTTCCTCATCATTTTTGTCCTTTTCTACTCCTCTTGTTTGCACCTTCCTTCTTCTCGACCCTTTTCACCAAGTCTCTAGAGACCCTTGCCTGGCCGCCTGCCCCACTTTTGCCCTTTTCTTCTTTCTCTGCAATCTATCCTTTCCTTCTTTAAAACCTCACCGCATCTCCTTCTCTTGTCTCCTGCGTCTTCATCCAGGTCTGGGGTTTTCCCTTTTATCCTTCTTCCCATTCATTTCTACTATTTCTTCTTTTTCTTTTTTCTACATTGTCTTATTTCCTTTCTTTCTCCTTCCTTCTCTTACGGCCAAGTCTCTCTCATCTTCTGACTTGGACCAAGTCCTCATCCTCATCGCCTTGGTCTTCTTCTCTTCTTCCTCGTCCTTCTTCATTTCTTTATTTCTTCCCAAGTCTGACAGTTGTTTACTATAAGGCATCATACATATTTTGTCTCCTTTCTTTCTCTTCATCGCCGCGTTCTCACTTCTGTCTTGATATTCTTTTCTTCCCTCCGCTTCCTCCAAATCTATTGCATTTCGTCTCGCATTTCTTCTCTTCGTCTATACCCGCGAATTAAACTTCAAGCATCTTGTTGTCATAAACTCCTAAGCTTCAACTTTCGCTTCTTACTCGACCCCTTTTGCCTTCTCATATCGCCCTCTTTGTGCGTTGTTGACTTGGTTCGCTGGTTCTTTCAGTCTTTTGTTCTGCCTGACCAACTTGTTCTTCCACTTCTGCCAAAAAACCCCTTTTTCTATATATATATTTTTTTTCATACTTACATTTTCTTCGTGACTGGAGCTTCGTTTCTGTCTGGTCGCCTATTTTCTTGTCTCTCATCCTTCCAAGTTATTTTTCTTTTGGCTCATATTTCTCATTCAGTAAATTCTGGCACCGTTCGCTCACATTTCTGCCCTTCCCTCTTGATCGACAGTATGCAAGATCTCGCAAGCCAAAATGGCGGTCCTCGGTTTGGCCACGCCTCCAAGCCTTCTACCTCCGAGACTGGCTTTTCCCACGGTGCCTTTGCCTCTAATGTACCCAGCTTTACCGAGCGTCTTCCACGCCGGGGCACCACTGTCCCTACCATCAACACTCAGTCGTTGGCCCAGCCAGCTCAGGCTATCAACCCCAACGATCTGACTACCCCTGGCACTGCCTTCGACATGCAGTTCACGCCCCTGCTGCCCTCGCAGCTGCTCCTTGGAAGTCCCTTCCAGCCCGGAACTCCTGCTAGCTTTGCTAGTCCCCAGTTCCAGAACCTCAACTTCCAGCAGCAGCAGCAACAGCAGGCTGTCAACGGCCTGACCAGCCCTGTCCCTCAGACGCTGTCTCCTCAGGCTTTCCAGACTCTGGTCTCACCCTCATCCTACGGTGCCCCCCAGTTCTTCAACGCTCAGTCGCCCTCGGGATCTTACAATCCAATGTCCGCCCAGCCTACCTCGCCCGTTTCCATTTCAACCACTTCTGCGGCTGGAAATAGCCGCACTGTCTACCTGGGAAACATACCCTCTGATACCCCTGCGGAGGAGATCTTGAACCATGTCCGGAGTGGACAGATCGAGTCTGTCCGTCTTCTGCCTGACAAGAACTGCGCCTTCATCTCCTTTTTGGATGCCAGCTCTGCCACCCACTTCCACTCTGATGCTATCTTGAAAAAGTTGTGCATTCAGGGTCAGGATATCAAAGTTGGTTGGGGTAAGCCCTCGCAAGTTCCCACCTCCGTAGCCCTAGCTGTTCAGCAGTCTGGCGCTTCGCGTAACGTTTACCTGGGTAATCTTCCCGAGGAGGTAACTGAGGAAGAGATTCGCGAGGACATGAGCAAGTTTGGCCCCGTTGACATGGTCAAGTATGTCAAGGAGAAGAACATTGCCTTTGTGCATTACTTGTCTATTGCCAACGCCGTAAAGGCCGTTTCTCAGCTGCCTCAGGAAGCTAAGTGGCAGGCTCCCCGCCGTGTCTACTATGGCAAAGACCGTTGCGCGTATGTTTCGAAGACTCAGCAGCAAAACGCTGCTCAATACTTGGGAATTGCCCCTGGCCATGCCCACATGTTGACTGGCGCCGACCGTGACATGATCTCAAGCGCCTTGGCTCAGCAGTCTGTTGCTGCTGCTGCTGTTGCTACTACCGCCGGTGGCATCAACAATCTAGGCAACCGTACTATTTACCTCGGCAACATCCACCCAGAGACCACCCTTGAGGAGATTTGCAACGTCATCCGCGGTGGTCTCTTGCACCATGTGCGTTACATCCCTGACAAGCACATTTGCTTCGTTACTTTCATTGACCCCACTGCTGCTGCATCATTCTATGCTTTGAGCAATCTGCAGGGGTTAATGATCCACAACCGCCGCCTCAAGATTGGCTGGGGAAAGCACTCCGGAGCTCTGCCTCCGGCCATTGCCTTGGCTGTAAGCGGAGGCGCTTCGCGTAACGTGTACATTGGTAATCTGGATGAGACATGGACTGAGGAGCGTTTGCGCACTGACTTCGCTGAGTATGGTGAGATTGAGCTTGTCAACGCTCTGCGTGAAAAGAGTTGCGCTTTTGTCAACTTCACCAACATTGCCAATGCTATCAAGGCCATTGAGGCTATTCGCAGCAAGGAAGAGTACAAGAAGTTCAAGGTTAATTTCGGCAAGGACCGTTGCGGTAATGCTCCCCGTCAACTGCAGGCTGGCGCCAGTCAGTCTCCTAACACAGACAGTGTTGCTTCCCCTCCTCCTGTCAGCAGTGATTCGCAGAACGGAGGTGGCTCTCCTACGACTAGCTCCTCGCCCCAACCTACTGCTACGCTGTTTGCTCAGAACGCCAACCCCTTGACCATGTACCTGCACCATGTCTCCCACCAAGCGCAGTCACAGCAGGTTCAGCAGCATCAGGCTTTGGCTGCGCAGCAAGCCGCCCTTTTCGGAACTGCCCAGTCCTCTCCCAATGAGGCTACTCTTGAGGCTGGCGTGCAGGGTGGCTTCGGCGGCAATGTGGCTCCTGGTACGTCTGCTGCTTCTGGTGGTGCTACCACTATTGGTGGTCTACTGGCCCCTAACTCGCGTGGCTCACACAACCGCGCTGTTAGCCTGCCTGTTCTAGCTCCTGGCTTTGAGAATGGCGTTGCCTCTGGATCTGTTGGTGGCTCTTCCGGTGGTCCCGAAGGCGGTGAGCGCCGTGGCCACCAGTATCAGGCTAGCTACGGAGGCATGGGCACTGGCTTTGGCCTGGCTATTCAGGGTGGCCTGAATGGATGGGTTGAAGAAGAAGTTGCCAACTAGATGGGACATGGGACACCCAGGTTGGCAAGCGATTCTAGTGCCGAAATTCGAATGTGGCTTTACATAAGTTCCTTTTATATTCTCTTGCTATACTTTCAAGCCTTATAATCGACTGGTGTCAGGGCTTTCTTTTTCACACCCGGCACCTTTCTGACCTTTTTCCCTTTTTGTTGTTCTTCTCCTGCTTCATATTTTTTCACTTCAAACTTGTTGTTCATCTTTTTTCCTTTCTCTGTGTCTTTGCCATATCGCTATTTATTTTACGTAACATTTCCCTGTTTGTTTTTTAAATCTATTTGGGGGTTAATCACTAGTCATGGACGTTGACCTGGCTCCAAGCCATGAATTATTTGCCATTTATTATTTTCATATATCTACGTTTCTCCCTTGCACGAATTATATTGCGCAGCTTCAGTTTTTCTTTCGCTTTGGTCATCTATACATGTCATTATTATCTTTATTATGTGTGCTATATTGATTGTGATCATGAATAATAATAGAAAGAGATGTCGAGAATGGATGGACTAACTACAAACAAGAGGTGCAAAGTGAAAATGGAGAATCAAAGAACGCCAAAATAAAATAAAGAGTGCAGGAAAGACAAAGACAAGGTAAATGAGGCTGCAGAGATGCCAGTATATAGATAGATGGGTGACATGCAGCATTGATATCCTGTCAAGAAATCCGAGACTAGAAAGAAGCTAGCCTAGTAGCCTGCTGGCTCAGGCTTACTCGGAATGGGTGGTTGGTCGAGATTGCTTTCACATTCCGTTTTCCAATGGCGTGGCGTGATGTTGTCAACAATTTCCTTGAACGCGGCCTAAATATAACACACAAAGAGCTTTGTTAGCAAGACAAATTACAAAGATTAACAGGATGCAAACCCAACTAGTTTGTTGACTCACCAGCGTGCAAAACGACTCGTCGCCCGGCAAATGCTTATTAGGAGCCTTGCATCCTGGAACCACGACCGATCGATCATTGTACCTCAAGCGCACAAAGTAGCCGTCTAGCACTTTCTTCTGCGCACCTACTAATTGCGATGTCGGTGAGCGTCCGATCCGTTCTGCACTGCCGCCTAATCCTGCTGCCGCTAGCCAGCCGCTACCCTGGGTCCACGGCTTTGGTGCGGGTTGATCAGCTGCGCGGAATAGCTCGATGGCAATGTGGCTTGTGAACGGAGGCCAGCGCCCATCAAATGCTCCAAGAGAACTGAGAAGGGCGCCAAGCGTGGTGTCGTGACACCCATTGAGAGTGATTTGGGGCCCGAGAGCATGCTGACTGTTGTTGTGTAGGTCTGCGCCGCCTATGTCTGCAGCCGCCGGCTCGCCCTCAGCTGAGCGCACTAGTGCTTCTACCACGTCACCCAGCAGCGGGCCTGATGCAAGCCGCCGTGCCTCGGCGCTCTCGGAATATAATGAGAACCATTCTTCGATACCCGCAGCCTCGAGACCAGTCAGCACGTCTGGGTGATAGAACTCTCGCGGCAGGCGCGTGGCAGCCCCTGTGCCCTCGGCACGACTTGCATTGATGGTGTCCAAAACACCGAGGGCCGAAGGACGAGACGCTATGCCGATGCGCGCAGAGTCGCGTGTATCCGCTGATCCCACTAGGTGTCGCTCTAGTTGCATGTGCACTTTTTCGGCAGAGGCCGACGTGTCCCACCGCTGTGCGGCGCGTGCGCTGAAGGCTTCAAATAGTTGACGTAGCCTAGCACAACTGGCACTATTAGGTACTAGTGTTTCGGCGCCTGGTGCAGCCTGCGCAATCGAGAATGGTGGCAGGTCTGGGGCGCGCTGGGAGGGTGGGTAAAGCCCTGCGACGGCATGCTGGAGAGACTCGAGGGCGCGTGGAACATTGGTGCTGCGCAGTGCCAAGTCGCCTGCGTGATTAAGCCGTGGAGACAGAAAGCCAAGGCTAGTCACATACAATTGACGTAAGTGTGTGCCGAGAGCATGGGTGCTGGCGCGGCCCGCATCGGTCAGCGTCCCAGGAGCGCAGAGATCCGCACGTGGAGCTCCAGCGACTGTCGGATACGGCTGGAACGAATCGTCGAGAGTAGAGAGCGTGTGAAATTTGCGCTGCCATTGGAAGTCTGTTGTAAGTGGCTCAGATCCCGGAGCAGATGTGGGTGATGGAAGGCTGATTGCGGCACGGACAGTGCGTGCATATCGGCAGTAGGGCCAGAGTGAGGGATGGTTAAGATGAGCGAGACGCGGCTTCACAGGCGTGCGTTCACCATGGCGAAGGAAGATGTGGACTTGCTGTAGTGCGAGAGACGACGGATAAAGCTGGGCTAACTCGGTGGGCGAGTATGGAGTCGATGGTGGTAGCGATGTCATAGTGGTAGGACAGTGCGATTGTGGGATGGCCGAGCTGGAGGGCGACGACCTATTGGGTGCGGGATTTCAGTCGGACTTAGTGGGGGAGGAGGGGTGTAGAAGCTGTGCTGTAACGGAATTTAGTGACGTCAAGAGACAACGCCAGAGAAAATCTACGAAGTAAAAGAGAGTAAGGATGGGACAATAGGGACAGGCCAGAGAGAACGTGAGACAGTAAGAGAAAGAGATAGGCCTGGAGGACTGGCCGAGGCAGGCATAAAAATGAAGACAGAGAAAGACAACAAGGAAGGCGGAAGGACAAGAGCGAAGTTGCTAGGCGAAAAACGAAAGGCCTGGGGTGTGTAGAGGATTTAGGGGGAGCAGCTCTTCACAGCATGTCCTCAACGAAAGATTGGTCAGAGCAAGCCTGGGATTGGGAGAGTAGCTACAGTGCTCGGGCACCAACACCAACATCCTGTTTGTTTTCTTCAGGGGCTTTCAGGGGGCTTGGTCCTATTTAGCATTTAGGTGCTGTTTTCAAGCGCTAAAAATCGGTTGCCTTGTTGACGTCTACTGTGGGGTCATCCACACCATAGCTCAGCGCCACAGACACTACTAGGTGCCACAAAAGCTATCAGGGTTTGTCCCCAAGGGTTCTCAACACTTACCGGATCCGAACATGGGCAATGTTTACTGTTTACTGTTCAACCCCACAAACAATGACAGGAACAAATCAATCCAATGACTCTTTGTTTTAGCCATATCTAATCTAGTCATTTTTTAATTCAACATGCCCCTGCTAAGCCTAGTTGATAGGATCTGGACATTTGTCCGGGAACAGTCAACAGCTTACAGCTGCTTGTGAGTGAGTCACAAATCGGGTCACGGTTGCTCTGTGACCAGTTTGACCATTGGAATAGCCGCCTCCAGTAGACATCTGCGTCCCGCATCTTCAGTCAGCATACTCAAAGTCTGAGATGTTTACTAGGCAAGATCTTCAAATACATGCATAACGCCGGCAGCAGAAATGCAGACAAGTAGCCAAAATTCTGATTAGAGCTACAGATGGTATTAAGACCCCACAAGAAGAGTCGATCGCAATTACTATTGTTCCCTAAACACAAGCTGCAGCCTTCTTATTCTTGTTCGCGTTCCTCTTCTGCCTTGTTGTCTATTTATGGATCTCTCTGCCTGTCTCTTTCATCTGGTTGTCGGCCGAACAACCTCAATTGCGTCATCGCCTCAATAAGGAAGGATCGTTTTGTCCTCAACTCCAACGCTCGCCTAAAAACTGAAAAGGAAGGTGTCTTGTCGGCGTCGTTTGCTCTTGCCCTTTACGATAAAAACATTTTTTGTTGGCTTTTGGTCTCTTGACCCAGTCTTCCCTTGCTCTTCTTTTCTCTTCAATACCCCCGCTTCTTCTTTCTCTCTTCACACGCACTACCACAATCTCTCATTCTCATATTCACATCTACATGATGCCTTCGCCATCCTCTTCTCCACGCCAGTTCTCAACTTGTCCATGTGCCACAACTATGGACCCACCCTGCCTCTCGCCACCCCGCGCATCATCATCCTCTGCGTCCTCTGAACCCTCGTTGCCGCTCTCTCCCCAACACGTTCCGCTACCATCTTCACCGCCTATTTCACCCAAGCCACTCGTCCTACCGCGTCTTTCACCGCCACCAGCTGTTTCCGACTCTTCTTTGTGCATAAAACCGCCGTTCGCGCCCCTATGGCACCCCAACAAAGTGTTGATGTCGGCGCTGCAACCTATAAAGGAGCTACGTCCCGGCATTGTTGAGTGTATCTGGCCGCCGCAGAACCATGCTGCATCCATAGCACAGGCCAATTCTCCTCAGCGCCCCGCTAAATCTCTACCGAATTATGCTGTTGTCAAGGTCGCCGCTACTGAAGGACAGATGTTGCTCTTAGCCCACGAAGCTGCCGTGTACCACCGCATCGAGCAGTTCCGCCCACCGGCCCCTATTGGCCCACGCGGCTCCCCCAGTATTGACGCCCGCCTCGGGCTTGCCGCCGCCATCGCGCCCAAGTTTCTAGGCCATGTGATCGATCCCGAGGGCCGGGCCGTTGGTTTTGTGCTAGAAAAGGTTAATGGGCGCCATGCGCGCAGGCCTGCTGTCTCTGGGGCTACTGTTAGAGGCTGCAGGCACAGTCCCTTTGCTGATAGCGCCGTGGGAAAAGCCCTGGAGCTTGAGGGTGATACGGGCGCGTGCCGTAGAGCACTAGAGCGCTTGCATCTCCTAGGTATTGCCCATTGTGATGTACACTGCGAGAACTTTCTCATTCGCGATGATGGCGGTGCGATTGTGTTAGATTTCGAATATAGTAGGGTCAACGCGCGTGAAGATGAGATCCAACGGGAAATGGAGGAGTTGGAAAAGAGCTTGGCCCAGAAGCCAAGGCGACCTGTTGGATGACACTAGGGCTTTATGTGTGCTTACTAGGGTTATTGATTTCATTTCTTTTGGGCCCCGTCATCTCCAAAGAAGCTTCTACATGGTAGAATGCTTGCCTGCTTCCCCAACTTTTAACCGCCTGACGGCTTTGCTTCCGCGCTTCACGATTTTCTCTTTGCGGTTCTATTAATAGAAAACAAATCCCATAGCAGCTTGTTCACTGAACTCCCTTGGCCTGGACTCTTTCGTCTTCTAGACGGATGACAAAGACTTTCTAAACTATGGCCCTGCTTGGTGATTGGCTGTCCTTAGCGCTTGGGGATAAGAACTTGTACAGGGTCCCGTATGTCCTACAGGGGGGTTGCTAGAGGAATATAACTGACATGCAACCAATCAGGGAGTAGTATGGTCTACCTTTGCGTAACTTGCGGTGCTTGGTAGGCTGGAACTTGCATTAGTGAATAGCTGCTTTGTGTTGCTGTTGCAGATAGGGTCGACCGGACGGCCGCGTCTAAGAGCGGAGGTTAGGCTAGACTGCTTGTTGCACAAGCCTTGGCGCACGGGAAGAGGAGAGCTGACAAGATAAAAATAGCACAGGATGTGAGTAAGAACTAATGGATGACGATGGGGGAATGGGTATATGAAGGACAGAACATCCAGTTGTGTTTGAAGATGGGAGAGAAATTCTTGAAGCCAGAGACCCATTAATTTCATCTTCTTCCTTATTTCTTTTCTTACAGTGTTCTTTTCTTATTCTATTCTATCCTCTTCTTGTTTTCTTCTTATTCTTTTGTTCTTTTCTTCTTGGTCTCGGTTGTTGCTGGTCTTCACCCTCCTCTCTCACCATGTCCACAAAAGAAATGCCTCCACCATCCGAATTTGAGTCCTCTTCTCGTGGCACTCTGACGCCGTCTCCTATCCCTCCTGTACCCTCGCCTCGGCCTATATCAGCCAAGATCGCTACGCTATTCGTTAGGGCCCGCTCAGGCCTGAACCTACTCTCTTTGGCTGCTGGAATTACCATTATTGGCCTCTCGGCTAGGAGCCTACACATGTACAATGAAACCCACCTGGCTGCCAATTTCTTACTACCCCTATGGCCCACTAATATCAATATTGGCCCAACTATTGCTATGATTGTCGCTGGTGCTGTAGTGACGGTGTGCAGTTCCGTGGCCATAGCCCTCGACCAGGCCCAGAAAGTGAGTAGACGACCCTGCTGTTATTCTCCAGATAGTGACGGATATGCTAACAATGCAACCCTCCTAACAGAAATCTCATGCTACTGTTGGGGCTAGCGCCGCAGTGTCCGTGCTATCGTTCATTAGTGCAATGAGCGCTGTGATTGTGCACTACACGGGTAATAGCGCTTCGGCGGACACCATTGAGACGTGGAGCTGCAAATGGAATCACGTCAGCATGCTATCAGAGCCGCATTTTGGTGACATATGCTTGCGTGCCAAAGCTACTGCGGGCCTGGCTGTGGCGCTGATGCCGCTGCAGGTACTGATCATGGCTGTCGTGCTACTCGGCTTCGTAGCGGATAAAACAGGGCGGTGGCGTAGTTCGATGCCGGAGAAGTGAGACTATCCGAATAGAATGAGATTCTAAAGAGCGGAGGGCTAGTGCCTAGGATAGCTGGAGATTTCCCAGGCCGAACGGGAGACGCCTGGGTGAAGCCACAGAGATGGACGTTACTTATACTAGGCGGTGGGACATAGTACACACACATGCGATAAATTGTATATATGACAGCTTTCCCATGTTGTTTCATGGTAATGAAAAGACACCCTTTTCTTAATTCCCTTCCCTCCTCGGCATCGCAGGGAAGGCAGTGAAATCTTTGACAGAAGTCCCCGCACCAAGGCGTTTTTTTGCGGAAGGTACGCGGTTCCCCATCTGCGATGAACTACGACACGTCACCCGCAGCCTTACTCTCCATCCACTATACTTTACCAATGCCTCTTCTTATACTTACACTACTAGGAACTTTATCAGCGACTTTTTGCTGCGCATTTCATATCTTCAATCTCGGGGAAATACTCGCATTGTGCCTCTTACTCTGATCATTGTTTACCCAGTTTGCATAAAACGCCACGATTTTGCTGATAGCCAAGAGGCCTCGCAGTGACCTAGTTTTCTCTACTCCGCTTTGCCTGGTCTTCCTCACATTGATACATGTCCACAAGTTACGTGGTTGTATTGCTACAATTCTTATTTCATCCGTTGGCTTTTCATCTGTTACTGTTTGCTATCGACGTTAGACATATGTTGGTGAATTAAAAACACACCACCAGTAGTGACTATATATCGAGAAGCTTGGCCTACTCTAGGTCTCTTTGCTTTTTTTTGCCTAGGGCAGGACTGATCAGAAGGACTTACCATTCGCAATGTCTGAGCACTCATCGGCATTGTCTTTGACAGATAATGAGCTGCCTGCTACTCCAGCTCTCAGTGCCTCTTCTGGGCAGCTCCCGGCTGTTTGTGCTGCTGTCACCGTAGAAAAAGAACTGCAAACTCGGACCAGCTTCAACTTCGATGAATGGCATACTAGCCCGGAGCACAGCCCAGTCTCTAACTCCAAGACTGACACCAGCACAATCACTGAGAAGAAGAAAATTTCACCCATCTTGTCTAGCCCCCTTCCTGGGACGCCTTCTCCTGTTTCTCCTTTTCCTAGCCTCTCGCAGACAGATGTCCCTCACGATCTAGTTCCATGCCCTCTCCGACCATGTGCCTACAAAGACGGGTATAGAGGTGAAATCGACCCAGAGGATGCTCTTGTTCTCGCTCGAAACCCCCAAGATCGCATCCGCGGTGGTATTATTGGCCGAGGAGCCCCCTATGAGCATCTACTTCCTGTTGGTAGCCAACCTTCGTTCACCACTCGCATGAGCCATGCCTCAGGCCATCCACCCATGCTCCGCCCTCATAGTAACAGCATGCCTCTACATTCTGTCAATGAAGATGGGGTTTCCAGCAATTCGACAAAGGAGCAGCTACTACCTCTAAACCTAGGCTACGGGCATCAGGTTCCTCCAGTCATCTCGCCCCGAGCTAGTGTCAAGATGTCTACTAACGCGTATGGAATACCTCTGGTGCCCCAAACCCATGAATACACAGGTCGCGTCAGCCGCCAGTCCATCATTAAACCTCGGTCTATGATCTATGGCCAGAGCAGCAACAGCTCCCTGTCGGCATCCTTTGATCATTTGAGTCTGTCTCCAAGCAAGCAGCTTTCCAACTTGCCCATGTCAAACACGCTGGGAGAATTAGATGTCAAGCATGCACCTCATGGAATGGATGCCGTAGATGAGCCTCCAGAAGATGAAGACTTTATACGACAGACCTCCATGGTAATGGTTGATTTGTTGACAAATGTGCATGTAAGCCACCATGTGTTGCTTTTCTACTTCTATTAACCTTGTACGCTCTCTAACCTTGGTCAAACCGTTCTAGATTGAGAAAGAATGTCCTGTTCTCGAAGAACTCACGATCCAAATCTCCAAACGCTACAAGCGCCCCGTTGCAAGCATTGCCATTTCTCTCCGTCATGGTGCCTGCATGGTGTATGGAGGCTCTATGGACCCTGCCTATATCCTCACGCTATACGCCGAGCCCAGCCAGGTGCTAGAGGCGACCAACCGCCGCAACACGATTCTCCTCCAGCGCGTTCTACGTGATACTATCACTGTACCACCGTCACGCGGCACTATACGCTTTGTGGCAGTACCTGACGAGTGTCTTGGTCACAATAACACCACTCTACGTAACGAGATCAAGGAGCTGCAACGCCAGCAGCATCGGGTTAAGCGTGGGCGCGAGCATGAGCGTGAGCCCAGGTCTGCCTCGCCTGCAAAGAAGAACCTCCCCACCACACCTGTCAAGGCAAAGCCTGTCGACCTCAAGCAATCCCGCAGCCTGTTGAAGATGAAGGTACGTCATAAATAACCCAACAATAGTCTATATCTGACCTGTTTTTAGTCGCTTGTCGGTATCCGCCCCGTCATGATGGACCCTGTCTCGTCCTCTGTCAGCCCTGACATCAACGATGTCTCGCCATCACGCCACAGCACTGATAGTAAGCGCGCAGTGCTGAGCACTAGCGTGACTGCTGCTAATGGCGCATATCTAGATGCTACTAGCGACTCGGAAGCTGGAGGGTCGCCGAGCTGGCGCATGCCATCGGCACCCCGGACGCCGTCACGTCGCGTAGTGACATCACCAATGCAGGTGTCACCAACGCCATCGCCCAGACCAGCGCAGGCACAGCCACAGCCACAAGCGAAAGGGGTAGGCAGCGACCGCTTGGTAAAGAGCAAGAAGAGCTTGGTCTCGTTAATGTTTGGGCGCCGAGCCAAGGGGGATGGATCGCCGCTGAAGAATGAGAACGTACCACCCGTGTAGGGCAGCTTTTAAAAGAATGAGGAAAGAGAATTTTCAAGAGAACAGCTCCAATAGAGGCGAAGGCAGAGACAGCAGAAGACGAAGCACGGAAGACAACTATAGTTTTATGATTGAGTAGAAGAATAAAATGAAGTATGTGATTAAAACTAAAGAGAAATAAAAACCCGTGAGAGCCAAACTACCAACCAATAAAAGCAAGACAGTAACTAAAAACAAATTTTGAAAGTGAAAATGAAAATGAAAATGAACTCCAACAAAAGAAGAGAAAAATGCAAGATGTAATATAAAATGGGGAAAAGAAGTGAAGAAAAAGAAAGAGGGGAAATCATAAACGACGTGGTATTATTAGAAAAAACACATCAACACCGAGAGAAAGGAAAGAAACAAAAAGGAAATGAACCAAGGCAAAAAAAAAAAGAAAAAGAAAAAAAGCATAGGAAAGAAGACATCAACAAGGAAGAAGCAGGAAAAGAGAGAACCCATGCAATACCGTGACAAAACAAGAGAACCAGAAGCCCAATAGTAGGCGTTCTCTTGCCCTGCCATCCATATGCACACCGTCTTCCCCTCTCCTTCCCGTTGGCTCCCCCTTGCTCGCTCACCAAAATGTCTATAATTTTTTCTTCCACCAACCCGATCTTGCGAAACGCTCGTCCCCTCCCCAGTTTTGAAGCAGCAGAAGCAGTAGCGACAAAGAAAAATGAAATGAAAACAGTCTAATAAAGAGTATTAACACGGCGGTACCGTCCGGTCTTTAGCGTGCAGGACGTCTCCATCGTCTGATGAGGAAATCGGGCTGTCACCTGATAGCTGGGCCGGCTCATCCTGTGGTGGCTGGTAGCTATACGTCTCGGTGGTAGGCAACTCAGCGGGTAAGCGCTGCTGGGCAGCAAGATAAACGGCATCATGGGCTTGAATACGACCCATTTGCGACTGTGGACTAACAGGCGATGAGGACGACTGCATGGGGTATATTCCGTATTGTTGCTGTGGCTGCTGCTGTGGGTTGACCCACGCCGTGGCCATGCCAGGCGATGATGACTGTGGCTGCTGCTGGGTAGGCATGAAGGGAATGAGAGCGGGTTGTTGGGCACGCTGGGCCATGAGGCGACGGCGTAACATGACAAAAGCAATAATGCCCAGCAGCAGTACAATAGCAACAGCACCGATAGAGATTCCGGCAATGGCGCCGCTAGAGAGCGGGCCGTCGTGGGAGGGCGAAGGTCGAGCTGTGGCAGGACTACCGTTTGTGGGGGTGCGAGTAGGCAAGGCGGCAGTGCGAGTGACATAACTGGCAAGATCGGGATGGTCAAAGCCGCCGGAAGGGATGGAAAGAGTGGCAGAGCCCGAGGGATTGCCGCCAATAACGGAAACAACAGCACTAGGGACATGGTAGACAGTCTTCGTAGGAACATACGTGTACCAAGGTGCATTATTAGGGTTGTTAACACCAGTATCAAGATTATGAGTCCCCCATTTTTGCGGCACGTCGCAGGCAGAGGTAGCGGGGAAAGTACCGCCAATGATGAGCATCTGAGCGCCATTGGAGACCATGTTGCAGCTGGAGGAGTAGTGCTGGTTGTTGCCATTGACTGTTTGGTAGAGTTTGATCCACTTGAAGGATGGGATGGAAAGAATGTAACTGTCGTCGTAGCCGGGATTGTCGTCTTCAATGCCCGCACCACCATATAAGTAACTATAAACGGTTAGAAAAACGGACGAAAAATGGAAAGAAGACATGGGGACCTACATGTTATAAGACGACCGATCCTTGGCCCAGGCGGCGTCGGCACAGAAACGTCGGCGATTGCCTGGAATATCGCCAGATGCGCGCTGAGTGTACCAGCGTGCATTGGCAATGTCGTAGAGCAGAATAGAGTCCATTTCTTGGGCCTGAATGGTGCCATTCGCAAACTGGTCAATGACTCCACCAAAGTAAACAAGCATGCCCTGGTCGCTCATAGGTAGGTAGACCATGACACCCTCAGCGCGACGTAGGCCATCATCAGGAGCAGAGGCATTTTGCCAGGACTGGGCATCCATGTCATAACTGAGCAGATTTGCAGTAGCAATAGGCACAGAGCTAGACCAGGAAGCTACGGTGGCGTTATTCTGCCAACCACCAAAGTAGTAGCCCATACCAGAGGCTGGAGGAGACGCGCTAGCTCCATAGCTAAGCCCATTAACACGGAATTGCTTGTCATAGGCAACAGTGGACCAGTTGTTGGCTAAGATATCGTAGGACCACAGAGCGAGGGACTGCGGAGGCTGCTGGCCAGTATATTCACCGCCATAAAAGTAGAGCTTGTTGTTGACTGAATCGCCCCAGAGAGCCCCACCCGAGGTACTCGGGGCGGATCCGGGTTTTGTGATGTTGTTGTAGAGCTGGGGCATTCCAGCCGAGGCAGAGAAAGAGTTGAGGGGCTGGTTGAAGAAAAAGGTATCTAAACAGGGGCAGTCAGCAAATGGAAGCCCGAGGGCAAAGGGAACAACAGAGGCCAGTCAGCTTACTTGTCACATTGGTGGGTAGGATGTCGGCGTTATTAGACGGCCAATTGAGCATGCCACCATCGATGTAAAGAACGTCATTGACGACGGTTGTCCGGTGGCCCCATCTCCGGCAGAAGTTGGCAACGGGGTCGTATTCTTGAAAGGAGGGCTGAACGAGGAGGAGGAAAGTAGCAAGGGAGACGTAACCGAAGAGGCAGCGTTTAGCCGACGAGGGAGCCATAGTCCAAGGGAGAAACAGCGAGGGCAGCAGAGGATGGACTAGATAGAGTGAGAGAAGGGCTGGCTACGAGAAAAACTCGAACAGTGAGATAATCCAAGCCAAGCCCGAACAAAGGAGACAAAGGAGACAAAGCAAACAAACAACGGCTAGTAAATGAAACAAAGATAGCGACCCTGTCAGAAATTGGCGCGAATTGGCGATAGACAAGCGCTGTCTGACGAGGGGGGGAGACTAAATCTAGGGCTAAGACAAGAAGAAGCCGTTTAGGGCCGAGACTAGCAGGGAAACAGACTGAGCAAAAACGATATTCGTGTTTCTGGGAGCCGGCGCGAACGAGGACCAGGGCCAATGAGAGGAAGTGCGTGTGCTTGTGATTGTGTAGGCAAGACGAGGGCGCAGAAGACGGAGGGCTCGAGAAGCAGGAGCTTGCAGTGGTGATAATGATGCCGACGACAAGAGCGGTTGCTGGCGGATGTCGAGAGGGAGAAGGGGGCGCAGAATGTGCCGATCCAAGTGCCGATCGGGCTGTCGATCGAAGCTAATCTGAGCCAAAGAGAGAGGCCAGGCAAAGAGGCGATGGAGGGAGAGACGGGCCGGGCGGTTGGAAAGAACGGTCGGGATTCGGATGTGAAGCAATGCAAAGCAAACGGAGGCCGCAGAGTTGACGGGCGACTTGTCAGGACGACGACATAGAAAGACAGCCAGCGATGGGTTTTCCCGGCGTTGCTTCTCCAGAAGAAGAAAAAGAAGTAATAAAAAGAGGAATAAAAAGAAAAAATTAAGAAGAAAGAAAACACTGCACCAAGAAAATACAGAAGGAGAATGGAGAGATGGAAAGAGGGAGCGAAGACAGAAACAGGGACGCGCAGAAAAATGGGAGAGAATTAAACAAAGGCCAATGTCAATAATGGAGACAACCAGCCAAAAGATGCTGAGAGGCAGAAGAGACTGGGAAGAAGAGAGGAAGACAGGAAGACAGGAAGAGAAGAGCAGCTGGAGACAAGACGAGGCGACAACACGACACAGCAAATGAGCGAATGAGATGCACGTCTGTTCTTTCTTTTTTTAATTATTTCTTTTTTTTGTTCATTCCCTATAATCCTTTTTTATTTTCTGTCCTTCTCTTTTTGTTTCCTTCACTTCCTTGCTCCTTCCTTCCTTCCTTCCTCCTTCCTCCTTCCTCCTTCCTACAATTTTTCCTATCTCGCCCAGCGATCGGCCACCCATTGGCCACTGTCTTGGGAAAAGTGGGGCGCGTTTCTTTTTCTTGACAGGCCTTCTTTTCAACCCTGCTATTGCCTGTTGTTAATTGCTATATGTTAATTCTCTTATTTTGCTCTCCTCTTGCTCTACGATGCATCCCCACCGGTCTAAAACTTCCTCTTTCTCCATCTCCGCCTCTGCCTGTCTGTCTGTCTTGCTCTTGTCGCCTTGTCCATCTGCTCTACCGCCCCCCGTCGACACAATAATAACAGCAAAAAGAAAACAAACACACGCGTGTCAAATCTGTTCTCTCCTCATGCTCGCCCTTCTCCTCGGTCTCCTTGCTCAACGAGGCGGTCATCCCGCGTCATAACACGCAAATCACCCGCATCCACTTTCTCTTGCAGATTACCTGTGCTGACGCTGTGCCCTCGCTGCTGGCGGCCTTCTTGCCTGCTTATCCTCTGCTCCTCTGTCCTGGTCTCTTCTGTCCTGTCTCGCCGCCCATGATAAGCCCCGGCCTTGCCCTGCTCCTTGCCTGGCTTTCTTCCCGCAGCCTTGCTGCTCTTTTTTCCTCCTTCTTCCTCGCTTTTCCTCCTGACTATCCCCCACACGGGCCCTCGTCTTACGTGTAGGCCCACGCTCCAACACGGCGATACAGCGCAATATGCTATCATACATAAAAAGAGACAGCAAAGACACAAGCGGCGGCGCACAGCAGCTTCAGCCCATCCGATCGAGCCATGCATAACAGCAACGCCCCCGCCGAATCCCCCGTCGCCTCCCCTCGTAGCGCCGATTCCCAATCCATACATACACCAGTCATTAGCGCTGCCAAAGGGTGCCATTCACAGCCCTGTCCCGAGTCCGCCGCGTCCCTGTGCTTGTATTTCTGTCTACCTCTCCTTCCCCTCATGTAACGTCTGTTATCTATGCTGCTGCCTTGTTGTTTCATGGGTAGCCCTCTATGTCCCTCCTGTCTCCTGCAGTCCTCCGCCCCTCTATGCACTCAATCTAATCAAAGCCATGCGCATGCTCTCTTCAGCTTGCGACTCCTTCGCCATCCTCTCCCATTATTCGCATATTTTGCTTTCTTCTTCTCCCTCTTCCTCTCTATCCCTTTGTCCATGTCCTTGCCTGCATTCTCTGCCCTTCGCTGCTCAGTTCTCGATTCCATTCCTTCCTTTGTCTCGCTTGTCGTCGTGCCGTTCTGTCTTGCGTCTTGTTCTAAAAAAGGTCTTCTCCCCTAGTCTAGTCTAGGGGTCCCCTCTTAAATCGGCAGCTTACACACCCATCTTGTTTATGTTGCCATCCATCCTTCCTAATCCCTTCCAATCTTATCCATGTCGTATTTTCCAAGATTACATGCATATTTCCCCTCTCGCCTCCTTGCTCACGTGTACCCATGTTAGTTCATCTATCCCACATACAGCAATCATGTTGCATGTCAAAACTCAATCTGCAGAAACCAAATCTGATTAGGTTTAGATTGAAATTTCTTTGTGCTACTATAGGGTTAAACATCATGCACAGGGTTATACAAATGTGTGTTTTGGCGGTTAAACATCGGCAAATAACACATGGTATCGCCTTCAGCCTTGCGTTTATTTTCTTCATCATCGATTTGCATGACAAGGCGCTAGGCTGAGAAATGTACCAAGCCAACTAGAACCAAGACAAGTCAAACAATCCGCCTATTTTACCGCCTTGCCCCTTCTTGCTTCTTGTATTTTTTTTCCAACTCATATCTAATTCCAATACATTTCTCTTTCTCTCACACATACGCGACTATGGCTGACGCCGACAAAACTTCACCTTCCCCTCTGGCTGATGCTGCCGATACAGCCACCCCTACCGCTAATACTGCCGCCAAAACCTCGTCTGCCCCCTCTCAGGAGGTCTCTGCTAGTGTCGCTCGGGCTGAAGAACGCCGTGCTCGCTTCAAGGCTCTCCAGGCCCGCACCAAGTCCTCTGCCCAAGCAAACTTTGACGAGGCTATCAAGGAATCACAAAGGGCTGCCCAGGACCCCTCCCAACTGACGGCCCTGACTCGCAAGCATGCAATTGCCTCGCAAAAGCTACTCAAGGCAGATATTGAAGATGCCGGCGGCGACTTTGAGCGTAAGCGTGCCTGGGACTGGACTGTCGAAGAGAGCGATCGCTGGGATAAGCGTTTAAAGAAAAAGGCGGCTGCTCGTGATAACTTGGCATTCCAGGATCACCGCACCGAGAGCAACAAGACCTACAAGCGCCAACTGCAAAACATCGACGTTGACATCGAAAAGTACCAGCGCGATAAGATGGCTGCCATTGAAAAGGCCGCAGCGGCCGGTGGCCTTGACATTGTCGAGACTGAGGACGGCGAGCTCATCGCCATTGACAAGGACGGCTCCTTCTACTCGACTGCCGAATCTACTTCTTTTGCGGCTAACAAGCCTGACAAGGCTGCCGTCGATCGTCTTGTGGCTGACATGAAACGCGCCGAGGAAGTGCGCCTGAAAAAGAGACGCGATCGCATGGCCCAGAACGGCGACGATGGCGATGTCACTTACATCAACGAAAAGAACAAGCAATTCAACCAGAAACTGGCCCGCTTCTACAACAAATACACAGCTGAGATCCGAGACAGCTTCGAGCGGGGCACTATGATTTAGAGACAGCAGCTTTGTCTTGGCCTAATCATCTTACTTTCTTTTTCTCTTTTCTTTTTGCTTGTACTATATTCAATATACCACCATCTTATTTTCTCGTCTACTACAGCATCGATTGCCGCCAGTACTTCTCCCCCAGCCGTTCGATCTCCTCAACCCCCACCCCCCCAGACACCTCTTCCTGCTCCAGCGCCTGTACCGTCGCCTGGGCCACCTTGTCGACCAACAGCGGCTTTACCAGCTTATTCTTATCGCCCAAAACCCCGCTCAACAAGCCTTTGCTTGCACCATCTAAAAACTGGGCCGCGCCTGCTGCCGCCGCAATACCTAGAGTCAGCTTACGCGATGAGTCATACATGAACGGCGCCCGAATAAATATGCTACGGAGCTGCTCCTCCTTGCTGATATATTGTTCGGCCTCGAGTTTTGTGCTGAGGTAGCGTGTAGGCACGCCTGGCGGACATGTCGCGGCTGATATAAAAGCAAATGCCTTGGCATTTGCTGCAGCCGCTTCGCGAGCGAGTGTGATGGCACTATCGCGGTTCATAGATTCATACGTAGGCTGACTGCCCACTCCTGACGATGCTGATGTAGACCGTGAACTGCCGCCACGCTCTAGCGGATTCGTCCCGCCGCCGCCTAGCAACCCACGTAGACCTGATATTACACCGCCTGTGCCTCGCACGAGACCTTTGTAGTCTGTTTCTAGTAGAATGCCCATGCTATGCACTACATAGTCGGTGTTGGTCAGGAGCGCGCGGTACGTTGTGACGTCTAACAAATTGGCCCGTTCCCACGAGACTTGGCGAGCCCATGACGGCGCAGTGGAGGATGCAGAGACTGCGTCCCAGCGTGGCTGTCCGGACCGACTGTTTGTTGGGGAAAAGCGAGAAACGTGGGAGATGCGGGTTAGTCTGGGAACGCGACAAGGAAAATGAGATGGGTGGTCCGGGAGTGGGGTCGGGATTTGCATAAAGAGAAATAGAGGGATCTGATGGGACAAGACCAGCTTACCTAATCGACATGACATCCCAGCCCCGGGCTACGGCAAATTTGCAAATGCGCGAGCCCACGAAGCCGTTTCCGCCACAGACCACGATGCGTTTAGTAGCCATGGTAGGCGAGATGGAACGATGGAGAGAATGAGCAGCGAGAGTAGCTGGCAATTTTCTTTTTGGAGCGATGCAGCTGAGAGCTCCGGTAGTTGTGAGAGAAGCGATGAAATTGTAGTGGCCACTGCGGCGTGAAGATAAGCTGTGGATAGCTATAAAATCTGCCTCAGGCCTGAAAAGCTGTAGGGCAAGAGCAGGAACAAGTTGTCTTGTTTTTTTGGTTGTTTCCGGAGCTTATGTGGGGCCCGCCTCCTAACAACAAAGATACAAGAAACAAACTCACTTGACAGTACCCATGCTTCGAATAGACATCTGGTCATATTCACAGCATTCTTTTTGCCTTTGTTTTCTCATAAGAACGAACCGATACTTGGATGAAATAATCTCTTCTACTGTATAATACAACATAGCTTCTTCTACCTGCGATTTTCTAGCAATTTTCCTCTTTTTTAGCTTTTCTCTTCTAAGCCTTGAGCCCCACCGAAGCCCATCATCGCGTCCCCCGAAGACGAGATTAATCCGCCAGCAATAATTTCCGTTTCTTAATCTTTGGCTTCCATGTCGATACTAGTAGCTCTCTTAAGACAACTGACTTTCCATTTCGCTTTTTCCTTAGTAAATGATTCACCGCGGCCCGGGTTTTCTGGGACTTTGCATTTTTCACCTTCGCGTGACACATCACTCAAATTGCCCTCGACATGACATGATTCTCCACATCTGACCGCTCCAATCGCTTTGTTTATATTTCTGGCAGAATTTTATCGGAAAAAAAAAAAAGGCTCTTCACCGCCTTGGAATCAAAACAAATCCATCCGAAAAGAGCTGGACCTGTGCCAGCTGCCAGGACACACAGACAGCTGCCACATTTATCACATCGTGATAGCTTGGAATTTGTTTCTTCTGCCCTATGGTAAGGCTGTGAGTGGCTTTGCGATAAAGCGCCTCCCTCGAGATACACGCAGACTAGACATCTACTTGCGCCAAACCGAAGTTGCAGTTTTTATGGCTATAGCTAGCACAACACCCTAAAACGACACTGACCCAGACAGATTGCTGCGCTGGGCATCTAGCTCTCGACTCAACGACCCTGCCTATTCCCTTTTGTGCCTGCCTGCACACTCGCCAAAATTCAGCCTGCCATGGCGCCACAAACACAGTTGGGCAAACGCATGAAGGGAGTTCAGGTGCACCGGCCCTTTATATACGGCACGACAGCAAAACCATTTGACGACAAGCACAACCCAAAACCACCCGGCGTGCCAGACGACCACACACACTCGTGGCAGGTATTTATCAAGGGCATTGATGACACGGATATCACGTATTGGCTGCGCCGTGTGCAGTTCAAGCTGCATGAGTCGATTCCGAATCACGTGCGGAGTACGTGCCTCCTCAGGGTCTGGCTAGCTGATCAACTAGGCATTGTGCCTGTACCCTCCTCTCCTCCCCGAATTTGAGAATAGTTCAACTAACACACATCTTATTTATCTAGTGGTGGAAGGAGAGCCCGGAAAGCCTTTCGTCGTCAATGAGACCGGCTGGGGCGAATTCGAGATCACATTGAAACTTTATTATGTCGCTGAGTCGGGCGAGAAGCCGCAAACCCTGTACCATCATCTTCGCTTGCACCCCTACGGCCGAACTGAAGAGGAAAAAGAAGCCATGCGTGTGCCAAATGGCGAAGTCAAGGCTTGGATCTACGAAGAACAGCTATTTAACGAGCCCTACGAGTCCTTCTATGACCACATAACTCAGGGTGCCCACCCTAAAGGGTTTGCTGGTGGTGCTGCTGCTGCCATCGCACTAACTCAGTCTAGTGGGGCATCTGGAACTGCCGGGACTGCATCAGGAGCATCGACGCCTACAACCGTGACTAAGGGCAAGGGCAAGACTAAAGCAGCAGCAGCGGCAGCAGCAGCAGCGGTAGGTACAATGCCCCCATTGCCCAACCCGCATAGTGGTGCCGTGTGGGAGCGCTCAGCCCTGCTTCCTGTAGCCATCAAGAGCGGAGCGCCTTTTAGTCGTGAGGCAGAGAAGCTAGAGATGGCTCGATTGGAGGCGGCGGCACTCAAGGCCACGGCCCTGACCAAGAAAATGCAAGAAGAATTGCGTCAAAAGGAGGCGGCATTGGCGAAACTCAAGGAAGAGAATGCAAAGGCCGCATTGGTGGCTAAGTCTAAGGGGGCGGGCGTGGGGGGTGTGGCGGGCTCGGGGAAAACGGCTAGTGCTGGGAAGACGGGAAAAGCGTAGAGCGCTGAGACTCCTGCTGGTGCTGGCCCTGAAGGAGGAGGGGGAGGAGGAGGTGGTGGTGGCGGCGGGATATCACGTGGAGGATGGGCAACGGCAGTAGCAAGGAGGTCCGTGAGGTCAACACGGGGACGAAGACTTTCGGTAGTAACGTTGGGGTCGGACGTAGGAGAGGAGGGGATTGATATGCAGTTGGACTGAGAGCGGAATGTTGCGTAGCGGTGTTGGCACCGAAAATAGATGCACGAGATACCATAGGAATAACAGGACTATTAAGACATGCATGCACATGGCGATTTGACGACGCCGTTATTTGAAGAAGAAAAAGAGATGTGAAATGCGGGTGAATAGAGTGGTCCCTGATACTATGTATGTAAATGTGTGTATGGATTCAGTATTGGAGATATATAACAACATGGAAAGAACAGAGCCAGAACTGCGAGAGCAGTTTGATTTTTAGTGCAATACAAACGAAGATGAGCAATAAGCGGGATTTTGAAAAGGAGAGGAGATAACTGAGAGTGAAAGAGAGGGAGAGAGCAGGGAGTAGTGCGTCTGATAAGACAAGAGAAAACAAAAGAAACAAAAAAAAAAGAACCGTATATAGAACGCCAGCAAAAAACTTGTCCAGGGTAAAAAAAAAAAAACAAGACAAGACAAATGAAAAAATGAAACTAATTTTCGCTGTGCAAAAGCCAAACCCGTCATGGAAGAAGAGAAAGAAATGAAACGAGGAAAAGAGTGATAAAAACAACACGGATGAACAGAAGACGAAGGGAGAAGATGGTGATAGGGTCTAAGCGAAGAAAGAAGAAGAAAACAAAGTAAGATAGGGAGTAGTTGCCGGCTGTCCTATTTCCCTAAAAGAAATCACCTACCGGGCAGTATAAGCTGGTGGTGCATCTTCACCATTGGATGCCCTCTCGCGGTCATCCCAAAACCCATCGCGACGACTCTTCTCCTCATACACTCTGCGTGCAATCTCGCCGGCCATTTTGCTGATCCACGCTTGCTCAAGAATGACCGAAGAGGTCTCTGGAGGACAAGATGTGGACGTGATGACAGCACCTCCGTGAGCCTTGAGCCGCTCACTTTCTTTAAGAGCAGCGGCTAATGAGGAGAATGCAGTGGGGTTGACGGGTGCAGCGACAGGCTTTTTGCTGCCATTCGAAGGGGTGGGTGAGTTGGCTGGGGAATTTTTCAGGGCGTCGAAATGAACTTTTGCCGAGGGTGTGGATGTCCCGCTGGCGTTGGCTGAGGGGCTGGTAGTTGCAGCAGCTGTAGAAATAGGAGAGAGAGAAGCACTGGGACCGAGAAGGGATGCAGACGCAGATGGAACGGCTGCCATGAGGCGGTCGAGCTCGATGGGGTCTGAGGGCTCTTCAGCAATGGATGAAGTCATCATAGGCTCAGACATAGATGTGGGGATATCTTTGTCGGTGGATGAGGCTGAGTCGGGGATGGAAGATGAGCCATCAGCTGATGGAACATCGGCATCAGAGTAGGGAGTCTTGCGTAGATTAACAACACGGTTCTTCTTTTTACGACTTTGGTAAGTTCGTGATGTGCGGCCAGAGCCCAGGGCTAGACCGGTGGTGGGAGAGTGGAGGCCACCACTAGAACGGGAGGGTGCATAGCCCTGGGTGGTGCTGCTGCTGTCAGAGAAGCTGTATGTGGTGGAGACGGAGGATGACTGGGCGGCAAAACTGGTCAAACTGCCAGTGTACGAATTTTGCTTGGATAGACTGGGGGTTGCTGTTGCCGCAGTGGCCGTGCCATCAGGACGGTCACGCAGACCATGACAAGCGCGGTAGAGAGTGTCGTTGATGCCGGGAGTAAAGAGCGAGAGAGTCCGTGGCGAGTCGGTGAGGGTAGCTAGACACATCAGGCTGTGGTGAGAAAAGAGGGACTGGACTGGCTGACCGTCGTTGATGGAGAAGGCTGAGATCTCGTGAGGATCAACAACATTGCCGTTAGAATCCACGGGGTCTAGTGGGGGGGTTGCTAGGGGATTGATGGCAGGCTCCTCAACTAGCGGGTCGGATTCAAAGTTGGCAGCTGTGGGGTCAGAGGTAGCTGCTGAGGCTGTCGACTGTGACGTTGAACATCCGACAATATCCTCTTTGGGGAGCTGGTCCTTGCACCATAAACGAAGCGAGAGGCGGTGAATAATGGCAGGCAGCTCATCCATCATGAGGGTGCGAAGCTGGCCCTCAATGGTACGCTGGAGGTAGTCGCGCACGAACTGGATAGAGTCAAATGTTGACGAGACTTTAAGTGATTCGAGAGGGTCATTGCGAAAGACGAGGGTTAGGCCTTTTTGGCGGGAAAAGACAAGAATAATGAAGGCTGAAAGCTTGATCTCAGACAGAGTGATGGAGAGAGGGATGGTGAGACCGGAGGCGGCAGCAAGAGGCTTGGGAGAGGTGAAGCTCGGTTTTGAGGAGAGATAGGTGTTGAGAGGGTTTGCCTGCAGAGCACGATAATGAGAATTAGTGATCAAGCTAGAGACAGCAGCGTGAAATGCGGGCAGATACAGATGGGAAGAGAATAGGAAGCCTGAGCCCGGTTGAGACAGACGGAAGGTGCATCTAGGAGAGGCCATACCTGTACCCTTGTCCGCAAGGTCAAAAAGGCATCGCCAGAATACGTCATTTTGAAGATACCTCGGAAGCGGTCCTCAGCAATGTCGCCAATCTCCAGAATCTCAAGATCAGGTGGCACCGAGCCTAGGTTGAGCTCGGTGACAAAGATGTCATCTACGATAATGGGTGGCTTGGGCGACTTGTTCAGAGCAGTGGTGAGGAGATCCGTAGCACGATTGTAAAAGTCGGCATCAGCGGTCAGGGGCGACCAGTTGAAGTTGAAGGCCATGGCTAGCAGAGAGGATTCGGAGATGTCGATATCAGGAGTCAGAGGTCAGGTTCACTCGGAGAAGTCGAGGCAAGACATAAGGACGGTCCGAGGCTAGACCAAGACGACAGTGAGAGGAAGCAAGCCAGGATCAGCAGCACGTGAGCCGAGCTTGATCTTGATTCTTTTGTCGACAGGACAGCAGTCCGATGGTGGTGACGACGATTTGTAATGGGCTGCTGAAGTGGAATTGAGGGCTCGATTGGCTGGCTAGTGGTGCTAGTGATGTTTTTGAGTGAAGCCCAAAGATGGACCAAGTCGGTACAAAAAAAGCTGGGTGGTACTTTGTATGTGGGGGCAAGGTGGGCAGCTATGTTGTGTCGTGTGTTTTTGTGTGCCCAAAGATGCAACAAGTAGGAAGACGATGTACAACGAGGTAAACAAGAGGAAAAATGAAGGGGAGAAGAAATCAAAGGTCGGTTTTCTTTGTACTCCGACAGCTCGAGGAAATGAGAACAAGGGAGTAAAATGGTGGTTTAAAAAAAAATAAAAAATAAAATGAAAAATAAAAAACTATTCCAAGCCCCGGAAGAAAAAAAAAAGGGTTCCGTCAAAACTAAGAAGGAACCCCGGAAGGGCGCTACAAACAATGCGGCAGAAATCTGGCAGAACTGGGGCTGAGCTACAAGGTACAAGCTATGAGAAAACAACCAGACTGTAACACAGACTCAGCCAGAGAAAGGAGAGGCTGGGCACAAGCCGCCTAACTACAATCAAATTAGTTAGTTGCAGTACAAATGCGTAAATGCGTGCGTCTTTTTCCGAGGCACACAAGAGCAGCAGCAGCCTGACAGCTTCGGTCTGCTTCTGACTATCTCTTCCTCCGTTTCTCCCTCCCCGCATTCTCCCTTTTCCTCTCACTCTTCTTATTCCCCACCTAAAATTTTCTTCGCAGTCTCGTGCCTGATTTCCACTTCCAAGGTGGGCAAGGCCCAAGACAAGCTAGCTCACTTCTTTTTCCTTGCTTGGGATTTGCCTGGCCTGACCTGACCGACCTGGGTAGAGGCAAGCTTCGTTCCTGTTTGGTTTTCACGCTTCCTATTGGCCAGCAGCTTAGATCCAGGTCAGAAAAAAAAATACACTAAAAGCTGACAATTAAACGAGAAAGCAAGTTCCTTCCCTTTTTATTCTCTTGCCCGGAAATAATGCCCTGCAAAAGCCTCACAAGCCCCAGAGCGTTTAATACAAACTCTTGCGAAGCCCCCTTTTCCTACTCTTCTCCCTTTTTTCCTTTTTACACAGGCCATCCATAAGAATTGTGGAGTGCCCGGAAGTATAAACAAAAGCCTCTTCCTCCCATTACCAAGGCAATTCTTTTGTTCTTCCTTTGTTCATGCCTTATGCCAATGTTTACCCGAGCCGGCTAAATGGGCAAAAAAGAAAATGTCCCGGAGATGGTTCGGAAGTTATCCAGATGGTCTGGAGCACTGGGAATTGAGCCCAATGCGGGGGTCGAACCCGCAACCTTGAGATTAAGAGTCTCACGCTCTACCGATTGAGCTAACCGGGCGGGAGGTTATTTGCTTTTACCTAGGCTATGTGTGCTTAAAATTCCGCGCACTCCGCCGAGATGCCCGGAGCCCCGGATGACGATATCATCCCCGGCTGGTCTTGCCTGGAATATTCCGTCGTATTATTGTGTAGAATCAATTAGGTAGACGTTAGATGGAACAAACAGGCAAAACTCACTCCGCCGAGATGCTTAGACGTAAAATATATTCGAGTTCAAGTCCGCCGAGATGCCCGGAAGAGGTGTCGGGGGACGACATCTCCTTGCCTCTTTTCCATCCAGACCATGCCGTCGTATTGCTGTGAAACAACCAGCAGGTAGACGTAAAATAGAAAATGCAACACAACACGATACGTACTCCGCCGAGGTCAGCATACTCCGAGGTCAACTCCGACCCGTCGTATTGGCAGCTTTCGCTGGTTAGGGTAGACGTTGAATAGAGCAACAACAACAACGACATGTAGACGAGTCCGTAGGCCAAAAAACACCAGGCAAGCAATCCTAACTCCCCGCGGGGAAAGCCGAGTCGAAGAACCTTTCGCTGTTCACACTGGGCCCTTCCCTTGATGGTCACGAAAGGCTTCTGGACCTCGCGCACACCCGCAATTGCCGGGATCACCAGCCTTCGCTGCCCCTCTTACTGCCTAACCTCCAAAAACAAACATCTTGCTCTCGCTTCAATGCATATCTATGGTCTTTTATACATCAACACATTAAACATGCATGATACATGACACACTTGTCCATATATCCAACATATCCAACCGTATTGGTCAATGTAACCATCATCCTCTTTACGCCTCGAATCCAACATTAGCCCTCTTCCCATTAACCGAGAAGGCCCCCCCTCCCATCCCCTCTTTCTCCCCTTCCTCCCCAATGGAATCTGCAACGCACAGCCATTTGTATGCAAGTCATTAAGGCCCCCTCGATTTGTTTTCTTTAGGGTCTTCAGATAGCGTTGCAGTGGCAAAGCTTGGACAGCACAGAATAGTACAGTCACGGTCAGTCACAGGACACAGACAATATAGGTGAGATAGAGTCAGAGTCAGAGTCAAGAGCTCGGTTGCAATACTGCAACATCCCCCTTCTTTAGCTTGTATTCATGAGAGCAACGAAGCATAAACTCGCTCAAAGCAAAACAAGAGTGGGTTGAAACAACAAAGACCCTTTCGTCTGTGTGTACAACGGTTATACTACCGCACTATGGCATTGCATTGTATTTCATTGCACCCTATCCTCTCATGTTCCAGCGTCATGCAAAATGTATTTTTATAAAAAAAAAAAAAGAATAAAAGTGTTGCCTTTGTAACGGGACCTGCGTCCACCGGGGGTTCTAATGAAGAAGAAAGGAAAGAAAAAAAAAACAAGAGGAAAAAAGCCGGAGAACTAAAGCCAAAACTAACCACCACCCAAGCCATCCACCCATCTAGCAAACCCAAAGAGAAATGGGAATGAAATATACCAAAAAAGATAAAAAAAAACAAAGAAAAAGATCATGGACACATGAAAAGCGCAGACGACTAAGAGAGCAAGAAAGTCCACCCTCAGAAGGAAACAACAAAAGAATGCCCCCTCCCTTACACGTCCCCCGTCCTGCTCTAACTTCTCTCCAACCCCGCCTGCGGCGTCGAAAAATGAAGTCCACACCGGTGCTTGAGCTGGTAGTCCTCATCCGTATAAGCATCATCATGTAAGAGCTCCAGCTCAGTGCGTTTCCAGTAGCTCAGCTTGGCACCTGCATTCTTCATGTCAAGGTCGCCAATCTTGGCCGAGACGGAGATGGAGTATTCTGTCGGAGAAACAGGAGCGTCGGAGCTTCCCGGAGAGTCTTCTCCAGACAATCCTCTGATCGCTTTGCGCACTACACGGATAAACACACTGCAATCCCGCATCGTCATAGCCAGCGGAAACCCTGCGTTGTCCTCTTCCGTTGCACACAGTGGGCCCTTGCGATCAAGCTGACCCTGAAGATCACGTAAGAGTAGGAGAAGCGGATTCGGACCTGACCCTAGCCCTGGCTGGGACTTGGACTCCGGGCCTGACGATGGCATACCACCTGCCCAGCGCATCAGCGGCTCCATGTACCACTCATCTGGCTCCACAGCAACCAGCATTTGAGCCATGAACTCACGCCGATGGCGCCAGTTGTCAGACATGAGTAACAACGGGCATGGCTTTGGCCGGCTCTGTTTCAGACGGCCTTGGCGTGCACGATGGAGCTCAATAGCACAATTACGGCAGCGGGCACTAGCAGGAGGGGCGCTGGTGGATTGGAGAAGCCATTTGGGCTTGATTTCGACGAGAATTCCGTCTTCATCATGGTCTAAGATAAACGATGGGACGGTTAGCACAAGACTTTTGTTTTCCCATTTTGGAATTTCTTTTTTTGTCGCCTTTTCCTCTTTTATCCTGTCATAGATGATTGGTGGACGAAAACTCACTAATGCTCATGTCTTCAACTAGCAGGCCATACTCAACATAGGCCAGCTTCGACCCAATGAACTGTTTGTTACGGCGTTTGATCTTGCTGTGGCCTAGGCGTTCCCGCTGTTCCTCTGGAAGCACATCTGGGTGGATGAGAGCAGCGGACTCGTGTAGCATCTCGGGTGTGGGTGGGTGTTGGTTTCGCGAATGCTGCACATTGGATGAGACCTGGTCCATTAGGTCCAGCAAAGCGTGGGCCTGGTTGATGATGTTGTTGTTTCGGTCTAGAAGCACGAGTTCGTGGGAGATGAGATCATCGGCCTTTGGGAAAAGAGGCGCGATGTGGTCCTGGAAGTAGGCATGCTGTGTGGCATATGGATAAGGGCGGTTTTCCGGATGCTTGGAGGCTTTTTGCAAGCGGAGGAGTTTGCCTGTGAGTGTAAATTTGGGTGTCTGTGAGTATGTTGTGATGGCACCCTGAGGGGGCAAATCAAGAAAACCCGAGCGTGTGCTACATACCTTGAAACTGCCGCCTTGTCTGGGGGCTGCATGATTGAGGGATCTCGATGCGCACAACGACATTTGCAGAGCCCTCGCCCATGAACTCGGTGATTCTTGTGCCAGGCGGGATAATGAGAGGTGGGTCAGTGGGAGGTGTTTTAGAGGGTGGGGATGGCACAAGAGAAGATATCAAAGAAGGAACTAGAGATGAGCGGCTTGAGACAGGGGCCAGCAGCGGGGCCGAAGATGGAGAAACCAGAAATGGGCATGACTCAGGGTCGCAATCACATGACGAGTGAGCGTGGCCATAGCCGCGACGACGGCCATACATGGGGGTGATGCGAGCAAGACAACGCGTGATGTAGACAAAGAAAAACAGCAGGCACAGGGAAACCACGGCAACGGCAATGGCTAAAGCGACAGCGAGAGTAGTGTTGGGCTCACATGGGTCAACGGGGGTGGGGCCGGCGCCAGTTCCGGTGCCGGTAGAAGCAGCAGCAACAACAACAACGGGATCTAGCCCGGGCGGCGCCACGGCATCAGCAACCCTGCCAGCAGACAACGGCTGTTGTTGTAGCTGCGACTGTGGCTGTGGTTGTCTGTAGTAGAGGTTTGGTGCGAGCAGTGACAAGGACTGGACCAACAACGCAGACGGATGGCGATGCGGCGGGAGACAGAAGGGGAAGGCGGAGACGAAATTCATATGCCGGCAATAGGTGAGGGAAGGGGCCAATGAGGTGATGGAGCGAAACAGGTTCAGGCTCGAGTGTTGGTGCTTTTTGGGCTCAGACCAAGAAGGGCAGCGCCGAAATGGGAAGATGGCAAATGGGGGACACTGAGGAAGGGGAAGAAGCACAAAAGATGCGTCTTTTTGTTTTTCTTTTTCGCCTCCCAGCTGGCTCTTACTTTGTTCTGACTTGCCCGCTTCTCCCTGTCGTGCTAGTAGCTAGCAGTCTGATCTGATCTCTAATCCGATCTGATATTGATCTCCACAAAGAGACAGCAAAGAGGCAAGGGTTTGAAAGGTGTGTGTGTGTGTGTGTGTGTGTGTGGTGCGTGTGCGTGTGCGTGTGTGTATGTGTGTGTGTGTGTGTGTGTGTGTGTGTGTGCGTGCGTGTGTGAAAGCCAGGTTCTTAACAGTCTTGGCCTGTGAGTTTGTTATGAGGATTGAGAAGGAGAAAGAAAGAACCAAAGGAAGAAAGTTCTGAGTTTTCAAACCTCTGTCTGCTATTTGTCTCTTCCTTCTCGTGGCCCAGCGGCCTTGTATTTTTTTTTCCCTCTCTTCTTCTGTCTTCTGTGTGCTGTGCCGGGATGATCGTTGCTAGGCGTTATATGGAGGAAAGAAGAAGGCGGCAAAGACAAGAGGATGAGAGGCAAGAAAAAGACTCTATAAAAGGGACAAAAAATAGACGGTCCAGGGGGTTGAACCACTGTAAATTTAGCGGCGGGCTAAACTACAGATATATCCGCATTAGGTTATTAGGAGGAAAGGCCCGTAAACTCGGGGCTGTTTTGATGCTTGAATGGAAATTGATGGACAAGTGCGTCGAAACTAAGGACGGCTAGGCCAGCTTTGTGTTAGGGCGAAGTTTAGCAAGTAGAAAGAATATCGGGGAGACTGGGAGAATAAATAATAAGCAATAGACAGGAAAGAAAGATGGGAAGAAGGGGAAGAAGCAAAATAAATAGAGTGAGAAAGTGAGAAAGGGACGAGGTGACGAAGCGACGAAGTAGCAAAGTGGGCTGAAAAAATTTGAAAAAAAAAAAAAAAAAAGGAAAAAAAATAGAATACATGTCACGATGCTCTCCTTTGGCTCTAAGACGCTCAATCAACAAAGGGAACATTAGCTGGTCAAGATTTGAGACGCACAAACAGATAGAAAAGCAGCCAGGCAAATCAAGCTGCTTACTAGGCACAGCCTTACTAGCATTTAGCCTGGCCCAGGCCTGGTCTGGTCTGCATAAAGCCAGCTGGCACCACTACCACCAAGCGCCGGCTTGTCTCTGCCTTTTCCATCCACATCTTCCCCCTGTCTCCCCTTCCCCGTCTGTTTGTTGATCACAAGATCACATCATGACAACTTGGGAGAAAAAATCACAAGCTAGTCAAAAGCCCATAGGCCCCTTTCATGTCCCTGTTCTGTTTGCCCCGTTCTAGCTACTGTTCTCGCCCCTCTTGCTCTTTTCTTGCCGCCGGATCAAAATTGAAACATTCCGGTTTTCTTCTTTCAGAGACGACAGGAATGGAGGGTGTGGTCTGATGAGGAGAAAGGAGGAGGTGAAAAGAGAAGGCCACACGCAAGAGTGGGTTGTGACACAGAGCAGAGCTGAAGCTGAAATACTACATAAGGGTTATATGATCACTGGATAAGGGTTGGCTTATCTTTGTCCCCAAGAACACCACAACCATCTTTCTCCAAGTCGATTCCAAGAGGATATCCTCCATTTTAATTCTGCCCTGTATCATTTGACCTGCGCCTCTGCCCTGTTCCTCTGCTTTTTCAAATCATGCGGCTCAACACCACCCCAGTCTTGTCCTCTACCCATAACCCTCCCCTTCTCTATTTCGTCATCGCACATGCTAAGTAATCCCTCTCCCATTTCCTTCTTCAACTAACAATCGAATTAAACCTGCTTCTCGAGCCTTCTTGCCCTTGCTATTGGCTGCCGCGAAATTTTCAGCTGCATCTACGACAGGGTTGGCTCGTTTCTCTTTAAAACTACTTGCCAGTCTGTGCTGGTTTCTAGCTGTCCTTGTGACGTATTGGTCAAACCCTTGTTGCACCTGTGACATCACCACCAAACCTAAATTTGCTTCTTTTTGTCTTCTCTACTTCTTCCGACTAGGTCTCATCGGTGCAAATGTTGCCACCAAGGAACAAACCCTCGAATTGGCGGTGGACCAAGTTTGAAGTCGGTCTCCCCCTCCTTCAATCATGCCATGCCATCCCGTACCATAGACCAACATGCATCATGTAACACACCTAAAGAAGCAAGAACGATTCACTTGTGTTTTCTTTGCATATTTTCCGCATCTCTCTCTACCCACGAAAGACCATACTGTGCTGAAATCCAGCTCCTCTCCCCCCCCAAAAACAGTAAATTGCTCAGGTTGTCTCGAAGTAAGCTGAACTTGAATCCACAGCCCACACATCTACATGTTTGTATGCAAGGAAGGACATTATGCTACATGACGGATATCAAGCCTAATCTCAATGCCCAATGCAATGCCAATCCATGGCCTAAGCCATCCCCATGTTTCTCTAACTAACTCTATATATGTACGTGAGCATCGCATGCACATTTACATGCGTGCATGTAGCACCTACGCAAGCCCCATTTACTTACTCCCCCTCCCTCCACGAAACAAATACCCATCTCAAACCCAACAACCAGAAAAATACAAGAGCCTAAAAAGCAATGCATTATTCCTTTTATTGAATAGGCTCCATGTCATCCCAATCTAACAAGAACACCTTACTCTGTTGCTCTTCACCGCTACACTGGACATCGACCCCGTTGGAACGAGGTGGCAAAAAAAGACAAGAAATGATGGCAAACCTGCTGGAAAGGCAAAAAGAATGTTGACAAGAACGAGATTCGAACTCGCGCGGATTGCTCCACTGCGAAGGTTTTCGTATACCGAATAGAACCTGAACACAGCGCCTTAGACCGCTCGGCCATCTTGCCTGATGAATCGGCGGAATAATGCCACACTATTACGTATTATGAAGTCCCAATTGGGCCTTGCCGGCACCACCCTCACGTTTAAAACCCGCGTACTCCGCCGAGGCTAACCCCTCATGCCGACAGCCGTTGGCCTCTTGGACTTCTCGATTTATGGACGGGGCCGCAGGCCAAAAATACCAGGTAACCAATCCTGGAACTTCCCGTGGGGAATAGCCGAGTTGAAGAACCTTTCGGTGCTTATACCGGGCCCTTGATGGTCATGAAAGGCTTCTGAACCTCGGGCACACCTGCAAATGCTGACTGCCCGGAAGAGGTGTCGGGGGACGACATCTCCTTGCCCCTTTTCCGTCCAGATCATGCCGTCGTATTGCTGTGAAATAGCCAGTAGGTAGACGTTAAATAGCACAAACAAACAAAAAAAAACAAAAACAAAAAACACCCTCACGTTAAACTATTCAAGTTCAAGTGCCGGGACATCATGACCACCACTACAATCTAGACTTGATCTGATCTGATCGAAGATCTAAATTGGTTCCGCCCAAGCCTGGTCTAAACCAAATTTGACACAAGAAAGGAAGAGGGACGAAAGAAAAACAAACAGAAGTGTGAACGTCCGCACAACCATGCCGCTGTACCCAACATGCATGATGTATGTGTACTGTATATTTGATACCCCCAAAAGCCCAACACTACCGACGGCTAGTTGGCCCTGAATGGATGGAAATCAAAAATGAAAGAAAACAAATCATCCCCTTCGTGTCTAAGCATCTCCCTCAAGCGCTACTTGCCGTAAAACTCAACACACTCCCTGCTGCTAGTCCAGCTACTAGACACAACCCCATGAAACCACCTGCTGCCTCACGCTCACCCTCCTCAACCCAATCAGCCGAAGCCATCATACAGCTTGACGCGAGCCATCCTGTGGTTAACCCAAACGGGAACTGTACTAGCATCAGATAGAATAGGTCACTGGAGATGACGGCACCACGTCCGCCAATATTACATAGTTTGTACATCGGGAGGAAGCCAAAGCGTAAAAGGCTGATGGTAAATAGCATCTTGGGCTGATGCTGCACCCGAAGTGGAATGATGGTCAGGACCCGCCCGCCGAGATCACCTAGATTCCAAAAGAAGAATGCAAGCGGGATGAAGGCAGCAGGCGTAAAGAGGCTATGGCTTTGGCTAGTGCTAGAATCGGATGCTGTACGCACCGAAAGGATCTTGCTGGTGAACACGGGGAAGAACATGGCTACAGCGAAGCACATGAATAAGCTGGCTGCCGGCCAGAAAAGCTTGACCAGCAGACCCTTGATGCTAATAACTTTGCGTGACACGCGCTCGGCTTCTTCGATGCTATGCACCGAGTCGGCCATACGATCTACCATGCGATTCTCAATAATGCGATCGTGTCTGCGGATTAGTGGCGCCAAAGACACCAGCGCTCCGATACAGACCACTACGGCAGCCAAGAACGGCAGGAATGCCGATGTCAGCTGCGCGTGAGTGCTACTGCGCACGCCACTATCGCTTAGGGTGGGGTTGCTGCTGCTACTGTCACCGCCATCATCTGCTGCTGCAAGCGACACTAGTACTTGTGCAATAGATGGCAAAACACCTGCAATTCCCTGTCCTGCCATCAGGCCTTGCGTATACTCAGCGCAGCCAAAGCTAGCACAGAAGGAAAACGCGCCGTTCTGGATCAACCCAGTGGCCAAGGCCGTCACAGTGACCATGAGCAGCGTGAAAACAAGGTACGAGGCGGGAGAGGCATCCACGAAAAACATGGTTGATAGGCCAAGCACAAGGAATACTATGGTCTCAATGACAAAGGCCAGCTTCATGCGAAATGGATAGGATGCGGTCTGCTGGATGTTGGTCAAGATGTACATGGAGATAAGGTTCGAGAGTGTCGAGACTGTCAAGATGGCGGACTGGAAGTTTTGTAGAATCCATGGGCTGCCTGCAAACCGAGCCTGGAAGTATGGCGCCGAGGCAAGGAACATGTTCCTGTAATGGATATATTGTTAGTTTGCATATAGCTGGAGGTAGGGTAATGAGGCAAGATGGGATAAATTATCCAAGAAATGTCCAGCAGGATAGAAACCACTGCCTCTCCAAACATACCACGGCCATAGCATTGCCATTCCTATCACCACAAACAGCCAATACTCTAACCACGAGAACGGGACCCCGCCATCCGATCTGTCCCCATGAATATCATCTTCCAGCGGCGTCGGCTCTTCATACAATGGTTCATACTCAGCGCCCGGCGACCGCGTTCTAGATGGTCTCAGCCACGAATTCACCGCCGACAGTATGCCTTGATTCTGCCGTGTCTGTAATATGTATGGCGGGCGATCAGGCTCGGCATCATGGGCATGTGAACGTCTAGACATTTGAGGGAGTGCTAGCTTTTGTAGACGCTGCTTGAGAACGCGACTGGGATGGCGCGCTAAAGAAGCAGAGTTTAGTATTCTGTAGACACGGATATGTAACGGCGTCGTAGTGCCAGTTTTTCTTGTTCAGTCAACTCGTCGATAGTTAACCATGTAGCAAAACGATGAAAATAGCGCTGAGCCAAGTCGAGCTGTAGTGACATCAGAGCCTTTCGAAACCCAGAAAAGGACAAAGGATCAAGACAGGGGTACGCCGGTTGTATTCGCGTTATCTAGGAGTTTGTTATCAGATAAGCAAAGACAGTACCATATGATGAGGACGGGATGGCGCGCAAATAGCAGAACGACCCACAGGCTCAAGACAGGATATTGTAAGTCATGTGACTGTCACAGGCACGCCTAACCCTAACATGGCGCCATTGCCATTTCATGAGTCTGGTATAACACGCCTATGTTAAGGCCCAGTCAATGGGGAGAATAACACAAAAGACAGCACCCGAAGAAACGGGTATGCGGGGGCTGCATAGTTTCTTCGAGTAGGTCCCAGGAAGTGATCCAAGATGTTGGAAACCGTAATACCGGCGCGGTGGAGAAGTCCCAAGCCAGAGAAATGATGGAAAAAGCAAGGTAACCCGGTATGCATGTATCCTTAGGGTTGTTGCAGAACCTTGGCCAGGCCTTGTTTTGCCTCTCGTTTTTCCTTGCCCCCTTTTCCCTTCTTCATCCTCTTGCTCTCGTGTGTTTTTAGAAAAGGATCTTTTTTGTGAGGTTGGAAGAGAATTCTTTCGTTGGATCTTGGATGCATGCAGCAAGCAGGCGAAAAAAAGAGAAAAGTTAAGGAGGAAAGAGACAAAAAACAGAGAAAACGGACAACGCAAAGACTATGTGATTGTCAGTTCGTCAATGATAACGCTTAGACAAACGACAAGGGCCCAGGCCAAAGAGAAATAGGCTGACCTCAGAGGTCAAAAACCCCGCACACTAGCTGCACGTATGAAGAGGGCCAGGTTTTTGGGTTGGATATCTGCTATTATCTGTTTGCCTGCCTGCCAGGGCAGGTAGCCAGGGCAGGTAGAGAGAAAAGAGAAAAAACAAAAAGATATTGGGCTAGAATGAGAATCTTTCTGAAATGAGAAATCTTGCCTTGGGTCTCAGTAGTAGGAACAGGAGAGCCAATATATAAGGACATTAGACCATAGATGCTATAGGAAGCAATAGAGCCTGACATAATTGTTGCGGGATCTTGTTTCCCCCAATCAGTAGCGCCCAACAGCACCCGGAGCGGAGCAGTTACCCCTCCCGACGAACCCCAGAAGGGGATCCTTGTCTTCCCCTCTTTTTTTCCCTTGCCTTTCTGTCCCTGCCCGCACATCCAAACCTTTGCCGCTCTTTCCTCTCCCCTCCCCTTCTTTCCTTTTCTTCAAGCCTCTGGAGAAAGAAGAAATGAACACGGTTCAAAGTTGGCTAGTGCCTGCTCTTTTTGTCAAAGGCCATAGCTAGGAAATGGCCCATTTATTGCATGATGTGCATGTACTTGTGCTCATGTATGAGATGCACACAAGACATGCATGCACGTCGGCCGCTTTTGTATCAAGTCCAACGTTTAGTCCTGTTTGTCACGCGACTCGTCTCGTATACAGCTAATGCAGGGAAGCGTATGCCAATGTACCACTGTGTGCATACATCGACAGAAGACAACTGGTTGACGTCAATGGTGAGCAAATACACCAAAAATCTGCCAAGGTTTCCTCTTCGCATCTGATCGACTACTTGTGCACCAAAAAACATAGCACATCCAAAAAAATGAGGCTGATGTTGTTCTCGCTCTTCAGGCCCTTCAAAGTAACCTGGAATTAGGTCTCTGACCTGCCGCAAGATTATACCAGGTGGATTATCATGCCCTTCGTCGCCGACAGAATGGCAATCAATCTCGACGCAACACCATCCCCAACTCACGGAGACTATCCGATCTAGAAGAGTAGGTTATTGTCAAGTTCGTTCTTGACCTGGATTCGCAGGGGTTTCTCCCGCAACTACGTGGTGTGTTGAAGAAATGGCCAACCGACTGCTCGCCGACCGCGACGCGTCACCCGTCGGCAAGCGCTGGGCTTCCAACTTTGTCAAGCGACGGCCAGACCTCAAGACGCTGTTTAATCGTAGACACGACTACAAGAGGGTCAAATGCGAAGATGCAGCTATTATTCGCGGTTTGTTTGCCCTTGTGGAGAACAAAATTGCAAGATATGGCATCAGCCTAGCTGACATCTACAGCTTTGATGAGACTGGCTTTACGATGGGCCTCATTGCAAGTGGAATTGTCGTCACAGGTACAGAATGGCGTGGAAAGGCTGAATCAGTGCAGTCTGGAAACCGCGAATGGGCCACAGTTATTCGGGCGATTAATGCTGAAGGCTGGGCGGTCGCACCATTCATCGTGGTTGCGGGCCAACATAACCTCTCCAGCTGGTACCGAGAAAGTAAGCTGCCGGGGGATTGGGCTATTGCTACGACTCATAATGAGCGGACCGACAATGATGCAGGTCTTAAGTGGCTCAAGCACTTCGATCAGATTACTATACAAGGACCGCTATCGGCTTCTTATCCTTGATGGGCATGAAAGCCACCACTCGGCCGATTTTGAGAAATATTGTGAAGACGACCACACAATCACACTGTGTATGCCAGCTCATTCCCCTCGCCTACTTCAGCCTCTTGATTTCGGGTGCTTTGGGCCACCCAAGAACGCCTATAGTGGAGAAATCGAGCATCTAACCAGGTGCTTGACAACCCACGATTCCAAGACTGGTTTCTTTCTGGCTTTTCATGCTGCCCACCACGCAGCTATGACAGAAAGCAATACCAAGTAGGGGTTCAGAGGATCTGGGATCCTTCCTTTAGATCCAGAAAGCATGATATCCAGGCTTGACGTGCAGCTACACTCCAACACCAATCAAGGAGGAGGCCGGGCTCCCCGACCCCTGGGTTTCTAAGACGCCGAAGACAGTGCTAGAAGCTAATTCTCAATCTGAATATCTTGAAAAGCGAGTTAGAAGGCATCATGGCAGCTCCCCAATGTCCATTATATAGGCACCTAAGTCATTTTCAAAGGAACACCTTGTTGAAGCCCGAGGTCCAGATCCTTCGATAGGCAAATGAGACCCTTAGAAAGCGTCATAGAGCAAAAATCTCAGCTACAGAATAGAGGGGAGATGACTATAGATGAGAGAAGGAGTGAGATTGATCAGAAAGACGTTGATGCGCAGGTCATGGCGGAATTATCCAGAAGTGGTGGTCAGGGAAGGTCGGGGCCGGCGAGGGTAAGGCGGTGTGGAACTTGTAGCAAGGCTAGTCACAACTCAAGAACACGTCAAATAGTTGCCACAGTGTCTACAGAAGAGCATAGCATTTGGTTTCAATTGATTAGATGTTTTGTTGTGTTTTTACGCTATGTTTTGTCTTACGGGTCGATATTTTTGGTGCATTCGCTTATCATTGACGTTATAGCCAACCACAGCTAAATCCACAACCCAGCGCAAGCCAACGGTAACATGTTCCCGATTTCCGGGACCTTTGGGAGTCGTTCCTTTTCCCCCTCCTCCCGCATTTGCAAACTTTTTTCTTCAAGCTTTCTTTTTTGTTTTCTTTTTTTTTTGTTTGGGTCTCCTTGCTTGTGTGGCTCTAACTCGAGCTTGGACTTGTGGGGGAACAAAGGGATTCACCTAGTTTCTTCACGGAAGCAGCTAGAGAGAAGCCTGTTTAGGGTTATCTAGTACACATGCAGACATGAAAACAAGCCACCATGGCCAAGACAATAGCCCGGCCAAGTTTTTCTCTCCTAGATTAGATTGTCTCTGGAGGCTAGAAGAGAAAAGGAAAGAACAAAAAAGGAAAGGTAGAGGACAGAAGGAAGGAACGCGCCCGTGACCAATTGCAGCCCATCTCTTTTTCATGCTCGAAAGAAGCTGCATTTTCCAGAGCTGTCCCTTCCTATTTTGTGGCTCGACGTTTCCGTTCCTTCTCAGGTTGGGCTTGCCCTCCTCCCCCCCGCCGAGAATCTAGTGTTTCCCACCTTTCATTTTCGAATTTCATTGTTGTTTCTTTTCCTTTCGCTCCTGCTTGTTTTCATTTGCATTTCTCGTTTCCTCTTACATTTCTCTTGCAACTTCTCTTTTGTCGTCTGCATTTGCCCTGAGAAAATCCTCTCACTAAATATCAGGCAAGAGCATTCTTTCTTCTCGCCCCTGCTTATTCCCTTGTCAAGTTCGAACCCCGTCTTTTTCCTTGTCTCTGGGCTGGCCCTTTCCTTTTTCTTTTCTTTTTCTTTTAGCTTCCCTTTGCGTTTTCGTTTTTTTGATCGCCAAAAGTAGGAGAGATAAACAAATCTCCTCTATCTACCCTTGGACCCACCGCCAGCAGCGACGCTTTTAATTCCATTGTCAGATCCTGTCCCATAAACCAAAAGAAGAAAAGGGCAGCTGCTTCAAACAGCTTTTTCCACGACATCCTGCCTGGGTTGGTCCCGCCCGTTGTTTTGCTTTCCTTCCTTCCTCTCTTTCCCTCTCCTTCCCATTCTTCTCCTCCCTATTTTCTACTTCATATTTGTCCTTGACAGCTTTGGAATCCTCCAAGCAGAAAACGTAAAATAAAAATCTCTCCTCGTCTTTTTTCTCCTCTTTCTCTTGTCCCCATTCTCCTTCCCGCACCCAGCTAGGCGGTACCAAAACCCAAATTTTGAGTCTTAATCTCTGGTTAATTTCGTTCGTGCCCTTCCTTACCGAAAGCTGTGTTTGATTGCACCTGCCTCTTTCCTTTTCTTTTCCTTGACTTCTTCCGTTTTCTAGTTTGAATACCTATCTCCACACGCCCCGTCCCGTCTACGGCCAGTTATCCTTTGCCCCAGCCACATCTGCAATCTTGCTCTTTCTTTCTGCCATAGGCAGTTGCTTCTTTGTTTTTTTCTTCTTTTTTGCTCATCTCCTTCTCTTTTCCTTCTTTCCTCTCTCCTTCCCCCTTTTACGTTCTCACCGCATCTCTCCTGTCGTCAAGGGCCGCTCTCCACATGGACTCCAGCTTCCCCTCCGGCTCCGGCCTTTATGGCTCCGGCTCCGATAATACGGACACATCTGCCTACATGGCCGCCGCCTCTCCTGACGCTGCCTACAGCCCCGAGCTCCAGAGTCCCCAAGTGCCCATTACTGATGATCCTGAATCTCCGGCCTCACATGCCTCACGACCCTCTCAGTCGTCGTTGGGGTCCAACACTACTAGCATTGCTGCCGACGGGCTTGATGTGGTAGGTTTCGAGTGTATTATAGAGATGCTTGATATACCATTGTGCTGACCATATACTAGGACCCTATATATGAAAATGATTACGACTCTGCCTTTCCCACCGAGCCGTGAGTCCTGCCCTTTTCCGTTGGCTTGGGTCAGCTAAGGCGCTGCCAAGCACACTTTAGTCTCATACACCTATACTTACAGTTGACGCCTTTACACAGTGACATAAACCGCGCCTCTCTCACAAGCAGCATGCTCGAATATCGCCAGGTACATGGACGCACATACCAAAACTTCACCGAATCATCCGAATACTGGTACGCACGCTCTATGTTTCTTCTCCCCCACTTGAAATGCACCGCTGATCATTCTCTACTTCTAGGGGCCCCAACGACGAACAGCAGAACGAGGGTCTTAATCTCACACACAACATGCTCCATGTGTTGATGGATGGCAAGCTGTTCAATGCTCCAATTGGCGATAATCCCGAAAACGTCATTGATGTCGGCACTGGCACAGGTGTCTGGGCGATGTAAGTCCGTTCTTGCTATTTAACCCTACATCGATAAACCCTAAACAGACACAAGCAACTAAAAATCATCCACCCTCTTGAATAGTGATTTTGCAGACCAATTCCCTCAGGCCAACGTCATAGGCACCGACCTCTCGCCCATACAGCCCACTTGGGTTCCTCCTAATTTGCGATTTGAGCTTGACGATGCCCAAAAGCCCTGGGCCTATCCTGACAACTACTTTGATTTTGTTCACGTACGGGTCCTGCTGGGGTCCATTCGCGACTGGCCTGCACTGTACCGGGAAATCTACCGCTGTCTTAAGCCTGGCGGCTACTTTGAACACTACGACTTTTCGTACATACCAAAAAGCGATGACGGCTCTATTACTGAAACTAGCGGCTGGTCCGAATACAGTGCAGCACTGCTTGAAGCCGGAGAGGCAATGGGCCAGACATTCCACGTGATTGAAGACAGCTGCAATGTCCGCTGGTTCGAGGAAACTGGCTTTGAGGACATTACCGAGATCCGCTACAAGGTGCCCGTTGGCGGCTGGCCTAATAACAGCAAGTACAAGATGATTGGTTATATCAACTACGTGGTTAATGACACCGACCTTGACGGCTATGGTGCCTACTTCCTCACACGCAACGGCTGGTCGCAGGAGAGAATCAACGCCGTGGTTAACAAATGCCGCAACGAGCTGCACGACCACACCGTGCATGTGTACTTTGATGGGTAAGTCTTTTTGGTTCATTTTATTTGATTTTATTTGCTTCTCATGTGTTTGGTCACACCAACACAGTTGGAACAACCGCCATTTACCTTATGTGGTACTCGAAATTAACTCCCCCTTCCTTTTAGTTCTACGGTATATGGTAGAAAGCCTATGGACGCTGAAACATCAGCACCGATTCACAGCAGCTCGTCCTCAACCATAGGACCCAACGGGCCATAAATAGGGGTTTGTGGGGTGGGAAAGAAAGCGACATCGTAATTTCTTATGTAAAGCTTCACGCAGTAATATCACGATAACAATGACACGCAAACAAACGACCTACAAACTAAAACCAAATAGACGCTCTTTCTTTTGTTCCTTTTTCAACATTTCTTTTACCACATATGCAGACAATAATACTATGATATAAGAGAAAAAAAAACAGAAAAAAAGAAACCGTGGAACAGGTGAAGCAAAAAGAGACTTGCGAAACTCCAGGGACCCAAAACCGACGCTTGTTAATTTTATAGACAAACAGCCACAATGTAAAATAAAAAGGGTAAAAAGGATGGAAAGAGAATAATAAATAGCCAGACGGACATGGCTGCATGAAACTGGCAAGCAAGGAAAAACCGGAGGTTACTGTAATCCCGTAGCTACCTATGCACCCATAGAACGAATAATTCTTCTGGGCAGACTTATTTCTTGCTTCGTGCCTTGAACGACCGTAGTGGATCAACTTTGCGACCGCCACTGTTGTTCTTCTGTACTTTGAACGAGCGGCTTGCGCCTCTCTTGCCACCACGTCTATCCCTCTTGTCGGCCTTGTAGAACGGCACGAAGCCGTTAGTCGCCGCTGATGCCGCTGCCGCTGCCGCGCCACCAGGCAATAGGTACTCTGGCACGTGGCGTAGATGGGCCTGCGTGCGGGCAGCACGCAACTCACCGTCATGGCGCAGATGGGCTAGCTCGCCGGGGTTCTCCTCGAAGTGGCGTTTGAGTTTGTCGCTCTTGAGGAGCTCGGCGCGGAGCTCGCGCGTACGAGCTTCACGTATGGCAACACGTGTCACAGCGCGCAGGGCATCATTCATGCGGTAGCGGAAGGCCTCGACTTGGGCCATGTCGAAGACATATGGCTTGACTGTCTTGCCTAGCTTGGATTGTTGTTTGCTGATGCGTGCGAGCACCTTTTCGTCGGTTGCTGCTGTCTCGACGGTTGTCGGTAAGTGCTTGCGGTATTTGTCGGCGGGGATCACGAACGATAGTGCCATGCCGCGTTTGCCAGCCCGTGCAGTGCGACCAATGCGGTGTGTGTAAGACTTGGCGCTAGTTGGCAGATCAAAGTTGACTACACAGGCAACGTTTTTGAAATCAATTCCACGACTAACTCCGTATTCCTTGTCTTTGCGGCGGGCCTGGGACTTGGCACTCTTCGATTTCTTGGTAACGGGCTGGCTAGCATCGGCATTTCCGTCGTCGGGTTGGTCAGTGGCTACATCTTCGTCGCCAAGCACTTCTGACTCGTCGCTGGCAATAATGATGTCGTAAACGTTTTTGTTGAACTCCTCGACAACGTGGATACGCGAGTTGACGGGCAGCTCTGAGTTCAGAATACAGGCACGGATGCCAAACTGTTCAAGGTAGAGTTTTAGGCGGTAACAGCGGTCGATGTCGGCCACAAAGATTATACTCTTTCCCTGAATTAACTTGAGCTTGAAGATGACGTAAACTAGCAAGAACTTGTCGTCTTCGCTGCACCTGTACGAGGAAGAGAGAAAGAGGGAGAAATATGTTAGCAGCAGCGTGAGAGCGCAGCGAAAAAAAAAAGGAAAACCTACTTGACAACAAATTGCTCTACACCTTCGCCGTCCTTCTCGGTCTCTACTAGATTTAGCACTACTGGCCTTGTGCAGAATAGGCCCTTGAGTGTATCCACATCGGTAGTCAGTGTAGCGCTCATGAGCACCGTCTGCACACCCTTGGGTAGTTTAGCTGCGACATTTTGCAGATCTTCGTCGTAGCCATAGCTTAGCACCAAGTCTGCTTCATCAACGACAAGGTGTGTGAGGCGGTCAGCTGGCAATGAACCGCTGGCAATGTTGCTCCAAGCACGCGATGGCGTTGAGATGACAATGTCGGGCGAGTTAGATAGCAGAGACCGTTGCACGGCATCGGTCACCTTGTCTGTCAGCTTGACAGCCTGTATATCTTTGGCACAGAAGGCTGCTAGCGCGTCAATTGCTTTGTGTACCTGGTCGGCAAGTTCGCGCGTAGGGACGAGGATCAGTGCCGCAATGAAAGCAGCCGAGTTTGTCTAGCCGGAAGGGAAGATAGAAGAGTTAGTAAGTAACTGTCAACAACGCCGAGGACCGGCAGCAAGGATTTTCACAGCAACCAGAGCACCTGCCTCCAGGCCCGAAAGACCGGGCAAGGGAAACTCACCTGTTTGCGGCGCACAATCGCCTGTAGCACTGGTAGCAAATACGCTGCTGTCTTGCCAGAGCCCGTCTTGGCCTTGGCGAGGACATCTTTGCCATCGAGTGCCAGAGGAATAGCCTTTCTTTGCACCAGCGTCGGCTGCTTGTAACCCTCCTTGGCGATGCCCTGCAATAGGCGAGGGTCCAAGCCAAAATCTGAGAATGAAGCCTCGTTCTTCGCTGGTTTCTTTACAGGCTCAACAGAGTCGGCGGCCGAAGAATCAGATGGAGCAGTCGCAGGAGAGACAGCAGTCACTTTCGCAGCGGTATCTGCGGGGGCGGGTTCGGACTGGGGCTCGGACGCGATGGCTGTGGCTGTGGCCTTGATCGATTCGTGCTTGCGTTTCATGGCTCCGACGGGGAGTGCGTGGAATGGAGCAAACAAAAGTATGGAAGATAGTGCAAAATCCTATTGGAATGAGGGCATCGAAGAGCAGCAAAAGCCCGTAGATGGAGTGAAGCGGAGCAGAATGAGGCGAAGCCTTGTTTGTATGTGTGACCTTTTTTTCTTTTCCCACGGTTCCCAAGTTCTTCAGAATGTTAGCCAAATGGGAAACCCAAACTTTTTTTTTTCTCGTCGCGATAAGCAATGGCCCCGCTGTTATTATCGATAATGAGGACTGATAAAAGAACCCATGGCAGAGGCTAGAGGCTGTGTGGACTTTTACTAAATGGCAACCCTACTTTACTGAGATCCACAAGTAGTACATTGACGTAGTTTATATAGCATCAAAATTAGATAAACTGTGTGTTGTAGCTCCATTTGTTGGTAGCATAGCATGAAAAAGATTACAGGAATAGTAAACATCTAGAATATGAACAAATCGTGATTGACATAGGAAAAAAGGTGAAAGAAGAAAACCACATCCAGACAAAGAAACCCCCAAATAGTAAAAAGAAACAAAACAGCCATCACGCTATGGTACACGCAAGAAAAGGCAGGGGCCTTTTGCATTGCTCTTACCAACAATCTGCTCACAGCGAGCGGCGAGCAGCCAAGCGGGCAGCACGGCGGGCAGCACGACGGCGCTTACAGCTAGAAGGGGTCTTGCTGCCAGCAGTGCCGGTAGTGGTAGCAGCAGGGGTGGAACCAGTGCCAGTAGTACCAGCGCTTCCAGTGCCAGTAGGGTATGGGGCAGTAGGGGTGGCGACAGAAGTGCTGCTGCCACTGTCGCTACCGTAGCTAGTGCCAGAGCCCTTGTCGGCAGCGAGGATGGCCTTGGCAGCCTGCTCAGCGGCAACCATGACAATAGCCTGTGTGTTACCGACAGGAAGGTCGGGGTGCATGGAAGCATCGGCAACAAACAAGTTGTCAGTGCCCCAAACCTTGGTATCAGTGCCAACAACAGACTTACCGTCGTTGGAGGCGCCCATGGCAGCAGAGGCAACGTAGTGGGAGCCCGTGGTGTGCGAGGCAATCAGGCTCTCAGCAGTGGCATTACTAGGCAGGCTTAGAGTGCTGTTACCTTGCTTGGTGAAATCAATCAGGCGTTGCATGAATGACTTGATAGCCTCCTTGTCGCCGTCAGTAGTCAGATAGGGCTGGACACCGAACTTGGTCGATCCGTCAGTATCCATAACTAGAGATCCGGAAGAAGTCAGACCGTGGGTCAAGTAGATTTTCATCTGGATAGTGTTGTTACTAGGGGCGTTGCAAGTGCCCTGAATGTAGCGGACAGTGTTGTCAGCGTTGGTGACCGAGGTCCAGAAGTTGAGGCGTTGGCCGGACTGGGATAGAAGACCGGACTGTTGCGAAAACAGCTCAACGCTGGTGTCGTTAGGCTGGGTGAAGGCAGTTGAGGGGAGAGACTGCAAGGGAGTCTTGGTCGTCAGCTTGACAGTGAAGATGGGGTGGTCCTTGATGCCCTGGCCAACAGGGAGATTGATCCAGTCAGCCTTGTCGGGTAGGGTAACAGCGACGGAGCCGCTCTGAACGGTCTCAATCTGCTCGGTGGGTCCGATACCAGAGTTAATCAACAGACGGGGAGAAGACAGGGCACCAGCGGTCAGAACAACAGCACCGCCAGCGTTCAGGTTGATGATCTGGCGCTGTTTGTCAACCTCAACCTCAACACCAGTCATAGTGCTGCCGGAACGGATAACACGGATAACCTTGGCGTTAATAGTAAGCTTGAAGTTGCTCATGGCCTCGGCAAGAGGGAGGTAGTCGCGAATAGGGCCGCCACGCAGACCATCCTTGATGAGCCAGGGAGGGTACGTGAAGATGTCATGCTTGGGTTCGACATCGTTGAGAGCATCTACAGAACTGAAGCCGTTGCTACTCAGGAACTTGGACACAATACTGTAGGCAGCCTGATCATAACGCTCGCCATCAGCAGAAGGCAGGATAGTACCGGGCGTGCGCTCGTACAGAGCATCAGCAGACGCCTTGACATCATCCCAGTTCCAGCCAGCAGGCCAGTTCTTGAAGTCACCGCTGTTAGGCTTGACCCACATCATGGCGTTAATCATGCCAGAGCCACCAAGGATGCAGCCAGCCATAGAAGCGGTATCAGTGCAGTACTGGCCAGTCTGCTTGGCAGTGCTTAGGTAGTAGGCCATTGCAGGCACATCGTATTGGGTAACAGACGAGTTCCAGCTGACAAAGGCATCACCGCCAGTTGAGGCAGTAGACTTGGCACCACGCTCAAGTAGCAGGACGCTCTTGCCAGACTCAGCAAGACGCTCAGCCACAATCAATCCGGCAACACCTCCACCAGCAACAATGTAGTCGTAGGTTTCACTGGATACGGTAGCGTTGGTAGAAAGGGTAGAGTTTCCGTAGGTAGGAGTAGAAGTGCTGGGGGTATTACCATAGCTAGCGGTGGTGGCCAAGGCTGCCCAGGTGTCATATTCGGTGCTAGTGGCGTTGGCAAAAGGTGCGCCAAAGAGGCCAAAGCCAGAGCCGTGATAGTTCAGGGCACCAGACGGGTTGGAGGGCTCAGCGAGAGCCTCGTTGGAGTAGGCCCAGCCAATAGTGGCGGTAGTGTCAGTTGAGGCCCACGATCTGTCGTCGCCAGTGATGCAGCCCTTGCACAGGAAGGTATAGGTGAAGGCAGTGCTGTCAACGCTGATACCCTCCTTGATAGGCATGACATTAAAAGTGCTGTTAGTAGTCAGCACCTCGGGGTTTGTGTAACCAGAGGCGGTACGTAGAGAGGCAACAACATCGCTGCCGGAGGGCTGGGCAACAAGCAGGATCGTGTTGGTCATGGAACCGCCTAGAGAGATCGCACCGTATCCTGCAGATATAGGAACAGTGATTTGACCAATGAAGTCGGTGCCGATGGTCTCGGGCAAAGCCAGGCCCACGGAAAAGCCAGATGCAGTGTCGGTATGACGTCCAAACTTGATTCCGGACAGAGGATCAGTGTAGGGCTCAAGGCTCTGGGCCATGGCAGCCGAGGCCATGAGGCCGGCAGCATAGAGGAACTTGGACATTGTAGGGAGATGTGTGTGTAGCGGGTGCACTTGTTATGGGGTCTGTTTTAACAAAGAGGGTGGTTATTTTTTGGTTGTATAATAAACGAGTGTGGGACGAAGACTGAAAGTACAAGTAGATTCTTGATAGCCAAAATTGACGAGAAGGACAACAAGCAGGACGCAAAAAGAAACTGAGCTATCAAAGCCTAAGAAAGTTGGAAGAGAAAAGAACGACGACGGCAGCCAGTGCCAGTGGATAAAAGAGAGAAGGAAAGGAAAAAGAAGAAAAGCTTAAAGAATAGCAATTCACCAGGAAGCTGAAGAGGAAAGAAGAGAAGAAGAACAGGAATGTAAGACCATGTGCAAATGGGTTGATGGGCTGCTTTCTTATATTAACTGTCCATGGCCAAGGGCGTAAGGAGCAGTGCTGAGAATTGGGACACTGGAGGGACAGCCGTAGCTAGCGGTTCCGTCAATGTCACACGTTCACAATAAGCGGGCTCTGGTTTCTTTTTGCCAAGGGCTTGTTCCCCGATTTGATCAGGGGTCTTAGAGAACTAAGCCAGCTTCCCTCTCGTCTCGGGGGTGGGGGTGGGGGGGAGAGAAGAAAACATTGTGAGTAGCTTACGGATCCTCTAATAACCTGCAGGGGTGGCAGGGGGAAGACGCCGCCAGTTCTCCTCTCCTTCTCTCTACCGAGCTCATAAACGGGAAAATAAAGGCTAGGCAAAAGTACATAACGGAGTACATAACGGGCTTCCTTTGTGTTTGGGCTGAGTGGAGAAGGGGTATGAGTTCAGTGGTATGTAATTAGAGCTGACCTAGGCCTTTCTTATACATACACTCTCCATTTCTCCTTGATGCTATTGGACAAGCACCCAGTACCCAAGTTAAGTCGATTTTATTGTTTTTTATTAACCAACCCTAGTCAGGAGGGCGAACTTGACCGCTGGGTGACTTTGGGTCTGATCTCAGGTATTATTTCACAAGTTGATGGGTTAGATTTGCTGATTTTGTCTGGCGATGTCGTTGGTAAGTTCGTCCCCGCGTGGCTGACAGGATAATCTTGGCCATGTGCTCTCTTTTCTCATATGACCTACATAGAATTAGCAAACGTCAACCAATAGTTTCCTTCGCTGGTAGCATTACCATGTCGATCTTGTCTTCTTGATTGCAGGAGATAACAAAAAGAAGCATAGGCATCAAGAGAATCAGGTTCTGGCTGTCGTCAGAAACCCCTCAAAGACAAACCCAATAAGACATTATTATTTTTTTCTGCAACCATTTGCTTCTTTGAATTATTTCGTAGTTCGGGAGTGCTATAAGTTAGCTTTATTGCATTGCATAAGCGTTTAGTGGTCAACTCCCACCAGGAAGAGGCACATGAAAACCATTATCTCAACTGTTTTTTAGTCGGTGTATTTTTTTTTCCAATTTTCTGCTTTGCTGATATTACGGCCGAGTTTTGAGGTCATTGTTTGCAAGTACGTGGACAGCACGTTAAAGCCACCACTGCAAAATCCATGTGTTTGAAAGTCAGGTGGGTAGGTGCAATAAGAAACACAACAAAGAGCAAGGGTGCAAAAGAACAATAAAAGGAGCAAGTAGATAGGAGAAGATACAACACTTACCCGTGGTAAGGTAAAAGGATCAGCCCAAGTTTCAGAATTAGCAACCAATGACTGTGGATCCAGCCCATGCTAGTGGTAATCACAAACCAGTAGACTGTGTATGGGTCAATTGGTCTTGTAGAGCGAGTCTGGCCGAAGTTGCTTCAGATAAGCAGCTAGACTGTTACAGATTTTCGAGTGCAAGCTAAGTTGTTACAGACACATAGAGGCCGGGGGCTTAACAGTCCATGTCCCATGATGGATCTGTTAGACGAAGAGCATTCGATTGAGATATCATGCTGGAATTGCTCAACCACAAGTGGCCTGGTGTGTTGGAAATAGAGCACGACCATCTCTAGGAAATGTAACTCATGGTGTTCAATGAGACTAGAAGTGCCGCTTGCCTAGAGTTGTAGCCTGTTCAGAAAAAGAGACAAGGTTAGCCTGTCTGGACAACCAAGACGAAGACTCGTGGCCCCAGTCAATGCCAAGATCCTAGCGAACTTAAATTCCGCGTCACACATCAAGTTCTGAGCCCCTTTAATACCCAAATAGGCAAAGACACCGACGAGCCCTCGCTTTTACTATCATCAGTTGCCAGAGAACATCCCATGTGGCCTTGAAGGTCTATAAGCCGCTTTTAAAGGCATCTGATTGGCAGGATCTTCAGAATCTCAATGTTGGATGAGACACGCGCGCGGTCCAATGGTTCGTATGGATTATGTGTTATGATTTAGCTGAGAAGGTTGCTCTTCATCAACTATAGTGGTCAATCAAATCGGATAAGGTGGAGTCGAGCACAGCGATAGTAAAAATTCCTAAACAATAAGCGAAGATTGCAGGTGCGTCGTACGTACACAAATTCGAGTTTGTTTCAATGGCAACTAACGTCTGAGGGTTAAATCCGGATGACAGGCGAAAAAACCGAGGAGAGAACGCGAACTGACAAAGAGAGAAGAGGGGGAAAACAGGACAGGCGAAAAAAAAAAAAACTCTGACTAGCCTTAGACGTGGCTGACAAACGAGAGGTACTAAATCAGCAGTAGGAAACAGGAGCGGAAGGAACAGATACTTGATGTGCTGGGAAAGGCGCTGATATGAGCAAGAATTTTGACCAATCGGGTGTATCTCGGTAGAAAGTCAAGCTAGGAGGGATTTGACAGGGTTTTGGTCCCTGAAATCTGAGTTGATTTGCGGGGAAGTGGAGTGCTGCAACCCTTTTGCTCACTAACCCTTATATTGTGTAAGTCTAGTCTAACAACATGTCTTGATATAAGCCCCGAAGGAAATTCTCATTAACACTCCTATTTTATCTGTTATTCTACTGTAGCATCGCATCCAGATTCTCGCCTAGCACGGTCTCAATCTTGATGATCCATCTGTGTGTCTCCTTCTCTACCGTCTCGTCATTATCCTCCTGGAGTTCACCAATGAACGGCAGCATCTCGGGTAGCATAGCTAGCCATTCCTCACCATGGACATCTGTCATCTTCTGCTGAGCTAGGACGGCTGCTAGTCTGACACCGGCTGACTCGTTGCGAAGATGCTTGAGCAGCGCGCTGTTGAGCTCTTTCTGGTGCACCTGTGAGTCGGCCGCACCGGCCAGTGCCACCGTGGCGTCAATGAGGGCAACGGGTGGTTCGGACACTGAGGAAGCATGGCTAAATTGCGTGAGAAGTACAGGGCTGATGGCGTTGAAGTGCGACGGGTTTTGCCAGAACTCGTCTGAGTCGTGCTTGAAGCAGGTCTCCAGCACACGTAACACGGCATCATGTAGGCGGCGCTCGTCGGCAGATTTGCCCGCAGGTTTGGCCAGGATTCGCACCGAATCGTCCAGAATATACGTAGCATAGTTGGTGACAATGCCCTTGAGTGCATCAAAGAACACGCCGAGGAAGTTGTACACGGACAAAGCGCGCAAGACACGACCCGAGGCATCGCTACTAGGTAGCGCGGTGGATGACCATTCAATGAGACGGCCAAAGACAGGTCTGAACACGGCGTCGTTGAGCTTGTAAATCAGCTTGAGTGCCACAGCGTTGACAGCAGCCTCAAGAGCAGAAAAGCGGGGTGATGCCAGTTCCGATGTCTGACCATGGGATGTAGTAATGCGGCGCATATCTAAAGCTTCAAAGAGTAGAGCACTTAGCGGCGCCACGTTCTTAGAGATAGTGGATTTGCTATGCTTCTCAATGGCCTTGCCTAACAGTGCCACATGCGCTTCAGCCGCAGCAAAGCCAGCCTTGATTGAACCAGCCCAACCCTTGGCTAGGGCCTTGAAGACTATCTTAGGCTCCAGCATAGTGACAAGAGCTTCGAGGCACTCGGCGCGGGCAGCTGAGGCGTCTAAGGAAAGACCCTCAACTGATGCTGACGTGTGTGAAACAAGCAGCAGCTGATCCAGAATTGAGGCCGAGATCATGTAGGGAAGTTGCTGGGCAACGGCCAGTACGAAGGTGTAGCAGGCCACGTGAAGCTCAACAGAGGATTCGCTCTTCGAGACGGTTTGAACTGACTCGGCTAAGTAGGAGATAACACGAGTTAGTGCGCCTGGAAGAACAGGTACAATGGAATCCTGGAGCACATCAACTAGCGAGGCTAAGCACAGCAGGGCCATGACACGCAGGCGAGAATCCGATGAGCCTAGGCACGAATCGCCGACAATCGTTGACGCGGCAGCTAGAACGCCCTCGATGTCCTTCCGTCCGTATTTCTCGGCCAGCTTGTCAACACAGGCAATGGCAGTATGCTTGTAACGCACGTCCTGAGAGTCACGCAGTGTAGCGATGAGAGTGGGTAGGAAACTCAGCAGCACGTTGCGTGATGCTGTGTCGGTATTGCTTTCAGCGTCAATACGCGATTCGAGTGCCTGAAGCACACGGTGACGCAGACCCATATCAGGCCGGTCTAGAAGTCCCTCAACAGCCTTGACAAATTCGCCAATAGATAGTAGGTTGAGAAGAGAGGCTAGCGCATCACCGCACTCCTTGCGCAGAGCCTCCTGGGTCTTAAGGTTCTCGGCTAGAATTAGGATACCCTCTAGCAGACGGCTGTAGAGCTCACGTGCCTCAGCAGACTCCATATCGTCCTTAGTCATAGTTTTGGCAGCCTGAGCCTTGAGACGACGACCACTGAGAAGAGATGTAACGGCAGTTAGCTGGCGCAAGGCAACAGTAGGCGGGTCCTGGACACCCTTGAGAGCATCACCCAAAAGTGTCGAGGCCATGGTGGGTGGTGGAGTAAAGACGTCAGACACCAAACCGACTAGCTTCGTGCATGTATCTAGCTGCACAGTAACAGAGTATTTGCGCGCTAGCTCGCCAATAAAGGCCAAGATGCTTGAACTAGCATCCTCCTTCTGCACTAACATGGCAATCACTGCAAATAGAAACTCCTGTGCCCCAAGTGTTTCGACAAGAGTAGCAAACAGGCGCTGTCGGCGGTGAGCCGGTACGTGACTATAAGACGCAGTAAAGCTTAGGAGCAATTCAGCCGCCGATGAAACAGGATTGCGTTTTCCACGACGGAATGAGTCTAGAAGAGGCGGAACGACCTCCTTGATAGTCTGATTAACCACATAGGCCGAGTAATCATCACTTTGGCGCAGGATCGATGCGCCAACGAAGGCAAACACGGGCATGACTACGTGAACAACAACCTCAGGTGCAGTAGCAGCTAGGCTTGCAATAACTAGCAGGGCCGAGTTCTGCACAACAGGGCTAGCCGTGGTTTGAATGCAGTTGACAATCAGCTCGCCGTGACTCTGCGGGATGTTGAGGGACAGGCCAGAGTTGGCGCGGTACACAGGAATAATAGCTAGGATGCTCTGCAGAATCAGGTTCTGCAGGTATCCCATTTCTGAGCCTACTACACTACGGAAAGCGTGCAATTTCGAGAGTACCTCGAAAAGGCTGCCAAGAACCTGCGGGTGGTTGGCAGGGCCAGCACCCTCGACCAGTTGCAGCACAAAAGTAGCTCTACGTAGGGCTCCATTTGCAGAGGCTGCAGCAGGGCCATCCAGAGATACACGGCGCCGTTTATCGGGGGTCTCAGTCGTCCCAGTGACCGACATCGAAGTGGGCATGTCAAGAGTTGTCAGGAAGGCTAGTAGAATGTCAGTGTCCAGCCGCACGTTTCTCAGCAGTTCAGCGGACTCGCTAGACACGGTATCGGGAGTTTCGGTAGCCTGGCTGAGCTCCAGCATAGTTGAGGCAATAGACGAACGCGTGGAACTCTTCATGGCAGGCCACATGCTCTGCACACGGCTGAAAATAGCCTGAGTGAAGCCAGTACGGCCTTCACCAGAAACGCCCTCGCTATCAGTCTCACTAGTGGCCACCGCATTCTTCTTGAGAATGGCAAGCAGGCTTTCTAGGCCCTTGGCATCGTTAGGCACAATGACACCAACTATCTGTTTGCTGAGAGCTTCAAGGTCAACGTTGTCACGCTGGCCTAGACGTAGGGCTTCTTCAGGAGCTAGCTCAGCCCACCACAGTAGTACATGAAGCAGCAATTGCGTGCGTGTAGTACTGCCAACGCCCTTGACGCGGTTTATGGCATTGAGTAGACGGCTCTTGACTACAAGCGACGGCGTGGCACTAACCTGGCCAGCCAAGAAGGTCAGCAAACTTAGACGGGCGCTACTCTTCATGGACGATTTACTCGAGTCCAGCGCAGCCTCAAGTGTTGAGCACACATGATCATGCGACATGATGCATTCCTCCAGCGACGGCATGAGGATATCACGCAGCGTAGCGCTAGCCATGGTGGTTGTCAACCACTGTAGCTTCTGACCATCAGCATAAAGCTTTTCCTGACCCCAGATAGGGAGCTGCGGCGGTTTAGAAATATCGGGATAGATGCGATCGACCACAACGAGCAGGTCGGTGGCAGCTTGGCGGACCTTTTTGGAAGGGTCGTTGAGGGCAGCCATGCAGTAGGGCAGCAGGGCCTGAAAGTCCTGACCGGCAACATCCTTTTTCTTGAGTCTATTCTTGATCATATCTAGGGCAGCCGCACGAGCAAGAGCAGGGTAAGCGCCGCTAATAATGCGCAAGAAGAAGGTAATGTATGTGGTATCAGAGACAGCCGAATCTTGGGAAAGCATAGGAAGCTTGCAAAAGTCGTCGAACATAGCTTGATCAGCTGTTTGCGATGACACAATGAGCAAGAAAACGCGAGTCAGTGTCTCGAAAACAGCGCCAGCTTCGCCAGAGAGACACGACAATAAGCGGGCCTTTTCGGTCTTCAGCGCAGCCAAAGTTTCTCGCACATCCTCCTTGATTTCAGCAGTGGTCTCTTCCACATTATCATCGACAGCAGTAGCAGGATCCAGAGCCTTTTTGCGGCGAATGGACATGTCAAGCTTCATCTCAAGCGCGTCCATGTCAAAGTCTAGGTCCTCAATGGCAGCTTGGATGACCTCACCACACTCGCCCTGATTGTTTGATAGGTCAATCAGTACAGTGCCAATGTCCTTGCGCATGTGGCCATCCTTGTCGCTTTCGTCATCGAGACGCATGGCTGTTACCAAGAGCACTTTGAACAGGACAAACAACTGCTTAGCGGTGAGAATTCCAGCCAACATAATACCCTTGATAATTCGCAAGCCGCGAGAGTCGCTCTTCTTCAGCGAACGCTCGGCCAAGGCCAGGCAAAGGCCATTGGCCAATTTGTCAATTCTCCACTCACGGCCAATCTCAACCAGAAGCTTCTCAACGTCAGCAACCTTGAGTAGGGCCTTGGCCACCTTGCCTGACACCTGCTTAGCAGAGCGGTACTGCGAGAGAATGGCCATACATATAAGGCCTGAACGCACAGTCTCGCTAGTCCAGCCAGCAACAATCTGTTCCATGAAGGCCGACACGGCAGAGTCACTCAGATCTCCCTTGGAGACAAAGACAGAAAGAGCCATGTAGGCGGCAATCTGTAGCTGGGGGACTTTTTTCATGACTAGGGCCTCGCCCAAAGTAGGGCCAACACGATGCAGCAGAGTCATATCGTTGTCTGCCTGAATAGCCGTACGGCCGGTTTTGGCCTTATCGAGTTGGCCATTGATGGCCTCAGTCATGATGCCTCCCCAGAAAGAAATAAGTGTCTGGTAATGGGCAAGCGAACGGGCCGACTCGAGTGTGTATTCGGAGAGCATAGCCAAGAAGGCCGGTTGGTTAATAGCCTGCAGAACAATGGCAGCACGTGGCGGGTTCTGAGTAGAGCGGACATATGGACTCAGAAAGCGGTATTCTATAGGGAGAGTCTTGGGGAGGATGGAGAGAAGGGTGACAAAGGCGGGAATGGAGTGGAAGGGGAGGAAAGTCGTGAGTAGGACGGCAGTATTGTGCTCGTGTATTCTATAGAGTTGGGCGGCAATTGTTAGCATGAATAGAGCCATTGAAGATATATGAGCAATAGACGGAATTGATGGGATGAAAAGAAATGTAAAATCTAGGAAGCATACCTAAAGCGACGAACCAGCCATTCAACAGCCTTTATAGCAGGCATCAAGCGCAAGCGACTTCCCACTAAACGCAGAAAGCTTTCGATTTTGCGATCGAGCTGCTTATTCTCTTCCTCTGAAAGCGTCGATCGGTCTTCATCTTGGCTCTGCTCACTGAAAAGCGTGTTGCTGAAGGGCGCAAAACGAGCATCGAGGCCACACAGGTCTTCAAAGCCGCTGTAGCAGGCCTTGTAGATAGAGTGGTATGTCTGGGTGGCAGCGACCTTGTGGTCCCAAATCAGCGACTTAGAATGGGCAGCCTTTTGGGCCTTGACATCAAGAGTGGCCTTGGAGCGAGCCGAGATCTGGGCTAGCTGGGCGGCGAGAGAGGTAGACATTGTGATACGGCGATGTTGAGTGGACGAGGAAGAAGAAGCAAAGATTGGCGACAGAAGCTTTTATGATTAACAAATAGACACAAGGAACAGAAAAACGCTATCGAAATGAAGCAACAGAGAATATAGCAAGGGAGCAGCCAAACATAAAGAAAGCACACAAGCAAGCAAGACTCACGCTTTGCTTTTGTCAATGTTGCCTGTCGTGCTTTTTGGCTTGTAGCAAAAAAAAATCAAAGCGAAAAAAAAGTTGGTGATAAAAAAAAAGTTGGTCGCGGTTTAAGGTGGGGCCAGCGATAAGAGATCTAACCAATAGGGTCTCATTCTGATAAGAGAACTTGGGTTTCGGTGGGTTAGGAAAAACTGTAACCCTAATGGCCATCTCATGCCGATCAATGCATCACGGCATCATTGGTCATGAACCCCTCTCCTCTTTCGCTTTTGGCTGGGTGCTCACCAGCATGACACCATAACTATGGCTGTGAGTATAAAAGTCTTTACGTACTTTTCATGCTAGACCACCATAGCAGACGTCCTAACCCGAACTCACCACAGACTCTCCCTCCCCAAATCGTCCTTCTTGGGGACTCTCTCATTGAGTTCTGCGTACCTCTCTCCAACGGCTTCTCGTTTTATGCCGAGCTACAGAACTGTACGTGCTCCAGCACATAGAGCTTGGGGCCTATAGAGCTAACGCGCTGCAACTAGACCTTATTCGTCGCTATGATGTCGTGAACCGTGGCTTCTCTGGCTGGAACACAGCCAACATGGTTTCGCACATAGCCCAGATCATCCAGCCGCCGTCAGCTTCCGTAGCCCCAATAAAATATCTGGTGAGACCCGTGGTTACAACGTGGCTACACTACCGACTACCGACCACACGCACCCTACGCACATGTGTTAACACCCATCGCCCTTGTTAGGTTGTTTTGCTGGGTTCTAACGACGCTGTCCTGCCAATGCCAGCCACGATGCAGCATGTGCCCATTGACGTCTACCGCGCGAACCTCAAGGCCATCATCAGCCACCCTAACCTCCAAGCCCATAACCCAACTGTTATTCTTGTCACCCCGCCGCCAGTAGACGAAATCCGCATGGCCGTGGACGACGTTGAGGCTGGCTACCCATGTGCGATACGCAAGGCCACCACTAGTGCGGCCTACTCACAGGTTGTGCGTGAAGTCGCTAGCGAAAGCAGCGGAGTCCTACTAGTAGACTTGTGGAGAGGAGTCATGGACAAGGCCATTGAGATGGAGGGTAGCAGCACGGCGTGCCAGTATGACGATCGGCGTGGCTGGCTGGGAGACCCAAAGTGCGGTAGACGGGGCGGACTGGAGACGCTGCTGCCAGATGGGCTGCACATGAATGGCGATGCGTATAGAGTGTTTTTCGATCTCTTGAAAGTGCATTTGCCGCAGCCTGACGAGGGCAAGTCGGATTATGTGTTTCCGGCATGGCGAATGTTGAATGGGGGGGGGATGTAGATAGGGCAAGGGAAGAAGGGGGCGATAGGGGATGCAGGAGCCTGTATTTACAGGGGCCGTCTTCCAGTGCGAGAGGGCAGGGTAGGCGGTAGACAGGCGGCTAGATGTTTCAGAAGGGAGACATACAAGCAATTTACAGGGGCCAACAGGGCTAACTAGAGGTGCTGTGTGAAGGGGCTTGCTTGTCCTTGTTCTTTTGTTGCCTCACAAACTCTTGTTTTATTTTTATTGTGAGAGTAACGACAAGAAGGCACTTTGGCGGTCCTTATTCTGTGCGATTCTACGAATTTCGAGCTTTGCATTTGCCTTTGTCTTTTTGCATTTTCTGCTCAATTTCGTTCCCCTTTATTCCTATTTATCTGGTCCTTCTACCTTCTCTCCAGTTGCCCTTCAGCCTTGCCTTCGCCTTCGCCTTGTTGAGATTCTTTTTAATACTAATTCTTTTTTGTGCCGTATCCCCCCCCCCCTTTGTACCTCTGTACCTCATGTATTTCTCTTGTACCTTGGTCCCCTTTGCTTGACGCCCTCGGCTTCTTAAGGCCTTAAACACCAACGGACCAACACACCATAATATCGCAGCCTTGCATCCTTCCCATAGTCGCCAATTGCTCCTTGACATCCTCTGCCCGTGTCCGTATATATCGCTCGTCCATCTGCTGTGTCAACAAGCTCCCAGAGAACATCCTCGGAGCCCATAATAGAACCCTCGCCTCATTTGTATCATCTACTGCTGCTCGACACTACCAGCTAGCAATCGGCCATCTCTTCTCCACCTTGTCCAATAATCGAATCTTGTCCAGCACTCGAAGCAACTCGGCTTGATAGCTTCTGTATTGCTGCTGCTTCTCTCTCCGATTTTGCTGCTGCTGCTCCCCTGCCACCACTCAGCCAGAGCTATTCTCGCCTTCATTGCCGCCGTTGCTCATCATTTCGGCTGTCGTCAACACTTTCCTTTCCATCCTCTACACCGACGCGGTCTCCAACACAGCCCATTCCGGGACAGCCTCGTTTCTCCCCTCGAGCCATTCATCTCAGCAAGCAATTCCCTCCTACCCAATCCCGCGGCACCCTCTGGCATCGTTGGCGAAAGACCAGACAAGGCAGGGCAAGAAAGACTCTTCTCCTTGACTTTGTGGTCGCTTGCATGCGATGCCAAGAGGCACTGTGAGTGCTTGATGTATTTCTGCTGCCGCCGCCGCTGCCTCTACTGCTAGCCTCTTAGCTGGCCCTCCAACCTGCCTGTTGCATTCCTATCTCTGCTTTGTCTGTGTCTGTACCTACCTTTGCCACTCCTCCTTGGATTCCTCTGCTCCTTATCTTTGTCTGCCAGGCATGGATCCACGCTTGGTCATACCCCGAGACGAGTTCAATAGCCTCCAGACTGAAGTCAAAAGCCATGCCGAACGACTAAGCCGCCTTGAGAGGCGACAGCAGGACGATGCTGCCCTCAAGAGTGTTTGGAACTCGCCGTTTCCCAGTGTGCTTACAGGAACACCACAGCAAGGTACGTAAACCGAACCGTAACTTTTCTCTCCCCTTGCTTTTGACCTCTCTTTACTTTTTCTATCTTGCTGACCCGCTCCGTGCCTCTGTCTCTAGATCTTGCAGAGCCCATCTCTGCTGATGACTACTTTAACGGCCTCGACGAGCAAAGCGACCACCTTCTTGGATCTCTACATCTTGACCCCACCGACGAAGAACCAATTCGTCGCGGAACCGCCTCACGGGCGAACAGCGTCCGCTTTGCTGAGAGTGCTATCCAAGGCTCTGCTTCTGCGTGGAACGCCAGCCAAAACCGTACCTCGAGTGATTTTGGCCTTGTGCGTCCAGGAAGTAGTCTCATGATGGAACGTTCCCTGTCCCACAAGTCTGATGGCCGTCACAGCTCGACCGGCCATTCTGTTCATTCTATTCTGTCCACCATGTCCGGACGTGCTAGTAGCCTTGGTCTGGATGGTGATGACGATGACGATTCCTCCATCGGCATGCCTGAGCCTCCGCCAAGCCTGTTCATTATGGGCTCTGTCCCTTCCATTGTCCGTTGCTGGCTAACGCCAAAGTTCTCCCACGACACCCTGCTGTATGCTGATATTTGTACTGGGTCTCAAAAGTCTACCCTCGAGTTTGCCCTAGCTAAAGAGCTGGATCTTCACCACACTCTGGAGCGCGACATTAACGGAAATTACACACTCACTCTTCCTGTATATCTCGCAGAGGCAATAGTGACCCAGCCACACAGCCGTTCAAACAATGGCCATTCCCACCAGATTCCAACTGTCATGGTCACTTTTGAAGTAGTTGGTCTTGATGCCAATGACGTCACTGAGCACCCTAGCCTCAAAATATTTATTGGAAGCGATGCCCTCCGAGCGCATTCTGCTGATGTTTTGTTGTCACAAAACAAGTTAGTGCTGTACAGCACAGAGCGCGACAAGCTTTCTGTCCCTTTTGTGCGCCCAGAGGATGAACGTGTCTTTAAAAATATTTGCACTCGGAACCTAGTGAGGCAGAAGTCATTCATCAGGCTGGATGCCACGGCAGCCCCATTTATATCTGGTGGAGAGCCCAAGCTTTTGAGCTCACAGTCCGTGACCAAGTCTATCGAGTCCCATCAGAGCTCTGATGACTTGGAGGGTGATGCAAATGGTGCTGGTGCTCAAGCCTACGGACACTCTTCGCCGGATCCTATGCCTGCCACGCGGCCGTCTTCTTCCAAGTCAGCCTACTTCCCCACACCTTCTAGCATGCGAACAGACGCAAGCGAAAGCGACCGGGCAGTCGCAACCAAAGAGCAGCAGCAGTCATCTCGGCTGTCGCTGGCGCTGTCTGAAAACGGCAGCCTGGGTAACCAGCAAAAGCAACCCTCGGCCTCAGTTCAGGGCACAACTGCCACTCAAGGGGCTGCATCTTCAGGCTCTGGAGAGCCAGAAAAGCGACACGAGCTGAATGTAGGTATCTGGGGCTCATGGCGCAACGGAACTATTAGCTCTGATCGCGAAAACGGTCTAAGCGGATACCAGCCTGCAGGCAAAAGCACTCGCACTATGAAGGTCCTCAAACCCAGTCGGAACATTTCATCAGCCCGAACCGTCCCTTCGATTACTACTGATTCGACAGCGTCTACCGGTGCGTCCACCATTGCTTCTACTGCTCCCACTACACCCCGGACACTGAGTGATCCAAAGCGTAAAGAAGGCGCAGGCCAGCCATCCGCATCGATATCGACGCCAACAACAGCACTAACACCAGCACTGACATTGGCCGCAACACCACCATCAATGACGCCTGTAAGCCGCTGGGAGAGTAAGCGGTCGGTAAGCGCGACAGATGCCAAGTTCCCCACTGCGTTTCCTGTCCGCGATTCTGTTCGACAGGGCTCATCGTCGTCTACGTCGTCTAATGCACTGCCCCGATCATCAAACCCAGTCGGTAGCGCCTCTGCATTTTCATGGATGAACACTAATGGCAAGGCTAAGACCCCGGTGGGCGAATGAGCAATGGGCAAGAGAAGAAGAGGAAGAGGAAGAGAAAGAGGAGCGAGCACTGGAGGATACGGCAGAAACAGGAGGAGAGATGCAACATGAAGAGTGTGATCGTCCAAGCACTTGTTTACAATACTTTTTTCTCTAGTCGGTGGAATCATGCTTTTCATATTTATCATCAATTCATTTCAAATCACTACCTTGGGAAAAAACCGCAAGCCTGGAGGGAGAGGAGAGGTGAGGGTATGAGAGAAAGGACAGATGCCTCGCTCTGCTCACCATGTTGCATTGGGATCTGGAGCAGCAGCGATGTCGATAGCAGTAGAACTATTAACACCAGCAGTAATAACAGAAACAACACTGAAACATAGCCATGGGCATCGCGATAGATGGATGCACCACACAGCGTGCAATAATACACATACATAATCATACATAGTACACCGTGCTTATCGCATTATGTCAACACCGTACACAGTAATACTCTTGCTTCCTTAGGCAGCCCACGTCCCTTCGCCAGCAAACTCGCTCCCGAGCGACGACTCGATGTCACTGAAGATGGGGTCTAAGCTATGAAGATGTGAGATGTCAATCGGGACGAATGGTGAAGCAGCGGCTTGTTGCTGTGAAATCGCGGCGTTCTGGGAAAGCATTATTTGTGAAATGCCTGATGTTCCAACGGTTGATGCCTGTGGCTGGCCCTGCGACTGTTGCTGATAAGCGTCTAGATTCCCTAGAAGCGGCCCGCTTCCAATCCCCGGCGCCGACGAGCTGAAGGCTGGGTCCACGGCAGCGGCAGGCCCGACGTCTGAGGTGTCTGATGTGCGCGCCTCTTGCACCATCAGCTCCATCTCCTTGTCCAGTGTGATGCGCAGGTTTTTCAGCCTCTCCACCAGCTGCTTTAGTGGATCCGTCACGGGTGGCACCGACGTTCTGACAGACGATGATGCAGCGGCTGCCCAGTTCGAGGCGTCGAGCTCGGAGCTGCCCCACCCCGAGCCAGAGTTGGATCCGGAGCCAGCATTTGTTTGGTGTGGTTCTTCAGCATGCTGTTGCTGGTGACGCATAGTGCGTAGCTCGATGAAATCCTCCATCTCGCGCACTTGCATGTCGATGACAGATCCGAGCTCAAGGTGCTGGGAAACCTGCACCCGGTCCCAGTCGGGGAAGCGTAGTAACAACAGCTTGAGTGAAGTTAGAACGGAAAAAGTGAAGTCGTAGCAGCTGAGGCCGATACAGATAGGCTTTATAAAAGGACTGAATGGCGTCCGCCGGTCAGCAGGAAAGCGATGCGTTATGTAGGATTTGATGGCTGCGACGCAGCTCCATAGGAGCTGGATACGCTGCGAAGCCGGCAGCTGCGATGATGTGGTATCGGATAAGGCGACCTCATACAGTAGGATTTTCGCAATGAAAATATGCATGTTGATGGTGGCTATTGGGGGGTGTGAGTATTAGGCTGCAGCTGAAACTAGGGTTATGTGATGAGCTGGGTTGTCTAGGGTTAACTCACTAGACGAGCGCAGATGGAGCGGTAGCCCTGCTTTAAAATCCTGCAATTGTTGCTGGAGGCCGTGCACAACCATGCTAAGCGGAGCCGGTGGAACTGCTGTCGCTACACGATTGTTATTACTGGACGAGACGGTGACGCTGATGATCTGGGCTAGCCGTTGAATGCGGACAAGGTACACTAGAAGCTCATCGCTTGGCAGCTCGTTGTGCATCTCGATAATCGAACACCAGGTGTCAATAGGTGCCGTATCCATGAACACGTCTAGTCGTTTGTTGGTGGTGAATACACTTTGAGAGCCAAGGATTCGGGTTAGTTATGTGGGCTATGGATGACGGACGCTAAATAAGACAAGAGGGCAAGCTGGGAGCCGGCGACTTACGAAGTGTTGATGTAGTAAACACCGACAAAGGCGCGCAAGTGCTCTAGCATGCGTGAATCAGGCGTTGAGGTAATGGGATTCTTGGGCGCCATGCTGGCTGTGATTCCGCGGATAAGGAAAATGATGTTTGTGGTCTGGAAGCTGCTAAGATTGAACTGGACCCAGCAAATCAGCAGTTCCAGGGCCTGTAGCAGGTCGAGGTTGCGTTGTGGCTTGTTGAAGAACGATGCAGCGATAAGGGTATCCAGAAGCTCCTGCATGGCGGCTGCCTGGCGGCTACAATCATGGAACAGTGAAACCATCATGACGGCGCGGAAGAGCAGGGGTCGCGTGCGGGCCAGCTCGGCGGCGTCCATGGCTTTCGGCACAATGACGAAGGGAAAGAGCGGCTCGTGGATTTCCTGGTAAATGGCGAGCAGGTCAGCAGCTTCTGGTGATGTGCCGATGGGCCAGATCTGGGAAGGGCCTGGCACGGGAGTTGACGCTGAGGCGGCTGTAGTTGTGGTTGCAGATGCACATGTAGAAGTAGACACAGAGGGGTGGGACGTTGAAGAGGGGCCAGGCCCTGAGGCGGCTGGACTGCCCATGGACGGAGAGCGAGGAATAGCGCCGCCTGAGTTTGGGGATAGCGAAGAAGCTTCTGCTGAAGACAGAACAGGGTCCTGGCTTGGGAAGATGTGGTTGAAGCGGTAGTCAGACTTGATGCCCTCGCCGAGATTCGTATTCTTGCGCCGTTTGTTTGGTAGTTCATCATGTTGCTCGATCGATGCCATCCTCATTTCGGCTGCCAGCGATGGGGAGCGAGACGGTGGAGCAGGAGAATGGGAGCCTGCCACTCCAGATGATGATGCCGCGGAAGAGCCAGCTGCATGACTACCCTGAGTGGCATGAAGCTTGGCAGTAAGGTCGTTTAGACGGCGCTCTAGCTCGGAGACTCGAGTAAGCTTCGGAGCCTTCTTCGGCCGTGGGGGCGCAGGTTCCTGGTTCTCGCATGTTTTGTCCAGCCGATTGCAGCGCTGGCAGCGTGTGGTCCCAGGTAGACCAGGAATGCAGCGGGCTTTGGCTTTGGCGCAAGTGACGCAGGCTCGCGGACCTTTGGTACGTGGCTGGTCTGTCATTATATATGCAAGAATGGGTGGGTGAATCAGTCAAAAGATGGCAGGCCAAAAGGGCGTGGATGTCAAGATGGAAGTTTATCGGGAAAACTGGCAAAAGGATCGGGTAGCAATGGCGCGGCTGCGTAGGAGGTAAAGCTAACAAAAGGGTGGCGAGTTGCCGTTGCACCAGTCCGAATTACGTGAGGAGCCACAGTAGTGAGATGGATGATCCTTGAGGGTTTGATTTTGATGGGGGACCTATCTATGGGTTCTTTATGTGATGCCGAAGGCTGGGTAGTTTCAAGGTAAAAAAAAAACAAATGAAGGGGGGGGGAGGACACGATAGCCAGCAAAGCGAGAACAAGAGGTTCTTCTCTCTGGATAGGAAGCGCTTCGTGTGGGCAGTTCAAATTTCAAATATGCTGCTTACGGTTAGGCTAGTTAGCTTTTCATCAATGACTTGGACGCCTCATGGGTTAGCTGGGGGGGGGGGGGGGGGGGCTGGGGGGGTTGGGGCCCTGGAAAAAGAGAGCCGCCAACGAAGCGGCGGCATTGCACCACCGGAGACGGAGTAACAGACGAAGCAGATAGGTCCGCCTCTAAGAGTTAAAGGTGGGCCAAATGTATCTATACACACTGGGTGACAAATGCGCATCTTACTTTCTGGACCGGAGTCGGGATGGGCCATGGCCATCGCATCTGCCAGCACTTGCTTGGCATAGCTCAAGTGTAGCGTGGGAAGAAAGAGCGAACAAAGCGGACAAAGCAAACAGACCTATACAAGTATTCGGGCCCAAGAGTGGCCTGGCTGCTCCATCAGGTGTCCTTGTTTCACAAGACTCGTAGCTTCCACAGATAGTACGACGGTGTACAGAAAAAGGAAACTAGTTGGTTAAGGACGGTATTACATGAAAAGCTTATGTTTGTTTGCACGAGACGTGGGCCTTGCGCTGACAAATTTGTGGGACGAAGTTGCCAACAATGACAAGGGCCTTGGTTGTTGATGCGAGCATTCACGGATAATGAAGACGCAATTTTCTTTCTAGCCCTGGGATGAAATGGAGAAAACCTTTGAGTTTTTGTAGCAGGAAAGCCGCTAGGGCAATAAAATATATTGTAAAAAGGTAGGGGAATCTCAACCACGCAAAAGACAAGGCTGCGGATCCTCTAGACGAAAAAAAATGATGGTAAGTGGACAGAGCGCTTGCTCCTAAAATGTATTTGTTGTTTGGAGGCAAGGGAACAGCCTTTTTTCTTCTTTTTTTTAATTTTAATTTTTCTTTAGACGAAAGTAGCGATTTCATCAGTTGCTCAGAGAGGTTGGAGCGGGCCCTTGATCTTGATTCCTTCCATGACTGATTTCCGGGTTTCTGGTTTTGCCTGCTACGAGTTGGTTGGATGCTCCTATCTTGGGGGGGGAGGGGGGTTATTTTGTTTTTTGCAAGTGACGGCGAAGAAAGGAAAAAAAAACGCTATAGCAAAGGATGTTGAAAAATAACAGAAGAAGCAGAAAGCGGGATTCGAGACGCATGAAAAGATGGGAAAAAGGAGACGGCATTTGTGTAGGCAGCGTTTTGGGGGCTTTTTTGTAGACTTTGGGCTAATCAAGCGAGGGTGGAGAAATCCTTGACGGGGGTTTTCGAGGCCTCAATCCGACACAAGCGCCAGGCAGACAAGGAGAAACATGGGCAGGAAGCATAGACATATAGGGCATGAGCCACAAGTAGACGAGTTTTTGAAATCGGTTGGTCTTGGCGCAGGAGTGTCACGACATTTGCATAGACCGCGCCTAGTCCCATCTCCACATATACCGAGACCGACATAAGCAAGGCTGTTTGGTATAATATAGAGGACCGTGCTTAGGCGGTTGCAGTAGTTGAGCGCGGTTCCTCTTGGGCTAATAGAGCCTCGGTGACTTGGTTCACACTCGCCTTTCCGCTGGCTACGATCTTGCGTGCCGCCTCTTCAATGCCCAGCTGCTTTTCAGTCCAGATGGGCGCCTCCGACTTCTCAGAGGCACCAACTCCAATAAAGCCGCCCTGTCCAGCCCAGTCGCTGGTGCGCTTGATGTCGAGACGGGTCCAGATCGAGTCGAGTGCCGAGACCAAGGCCTCGCGGTAAACACGCGTGTGGCCGGGAGTCGGGGTAATGCGCAGACGCTCCTGACCGACAGGCACAGTGGGGTAGTTGATGCTCTGCACATAGATCTTGTGGTCCTTGAGCAGCATGTCAGACGCCTCCTTGGCTAGACGAGCATTGCCAACCAACACCGGCACAATGTGCGATGGGTTGGGAATGACAGGGATGTCGCGTGCAGTGAGTTCTTCCTTGACGGCACGGGTATGCAGCTGCTGCAGACGGCGGTCCCCAGCATAGTTCATCTGGTACTCGATCGATGCACGCGCCCCGGCCATGACGGCAGGCGGAAGCGAGGTAGTGAAAATGAAGCCAGGAGCCAGCGAACGCACGACGTCGACTAGCTTGGAACTGCCGGCAATGTAGCCGCCGACACAGCCATAGGCCTTGCCCAGCGTGCCGGTGATGATGTCGACACGCTCCATAATAGAGCCGGTAGGGCGGCCGGTGGCATGGGCCTGCCAGTCCAGGTGTTCGGCAACACCAGCACCGTGAGGGCCGTACATGCCGACGGCGTGGACCTCATCGAGGAAGGTGATGGCACCGTACTTGTCGGCCAGGTCGCAGATGGCTTCGATAGGGGCAATCGAGCCGCACATGCTGTAGACTGACTCAAAGGCAATGATCTTGGGCTGCTCAAGGGGCAGGGCCGCCAGCTTGGTCTCCAGGTCGACCAAATCATTGTGCTTGAAAATCATCTTGGTGGTGCCGCTGTGGCGGATGCCCTGGATCATGGAAGCATGGTTTAGTTCGTCCGACAAAATCACGCAGTTTGGCATCTTGCTGCCAAGAGTGGCCAGGGTGGCGTCGTTGGCCACATAACAGCTACTAAACACAAGGGCTGCCTCCTGGGCATGCAACTTGGCAATGGTGGCCTCCAGCTCGACGGCGTGCTTGTTATGGCCCGAGATGTTGCGTGTACCACCTGCGCCTGAGCCGTAAGTATCCAGAGTATCGTGCATGGTCTGAATAACGTGTTGGTTGCTGCCCATGCCGAGGTAGTCATTGGCGCACCAAACCACGACCTTGTCCTCGGACGTAGCTTGGTGGGCGCGAGGGAATTCCTTGGCCAGCCGGTTGATGTTGTTGAAGTAGCGGTACGACTTGTCCTTGTGCTTCAGGTCCAGCTGGTCCTGGTACCAGAGATCATAGTCGAACTTGGGGCCCTCGGACAGCGGGTTGATGCTGGCAATCTTGTGGTGGGCTGGGACAGAGAATTCAGCATAGGAACTCAATACTACATCATGTGCATTTAGGAACCGGACTCACCTGTCTCTTTGCTGGAGAACACCGCTCGATCAGCCTCCCGGGCGCCCTGCGGCTTGCCGCTATGGATACGGCGCCCCTGCTGAGTGTACAGACCGGCCGGCTTAGCGGATGCAGCAGTGGGAGTAGCAGTAACGCTAGTGGTAGCCGAAGTGCTGAACTGAGCCGAGCGCACAGCCATGGCCTGGCCCATGACGGGGCAGCGGTTGGCTAGGACCTGCAGCTTCGACATGGGCCCGCCACGGCGGGGCGAGATCAGCATAGCCGGAGTGGGAGCAACAGAAGCTGGGGTCGCAGGCTGGGCGCGTGTTGAGGATGACAGGGCACGCAGAGCAGCCGGCGAAGACTGCTTGAGGAACGGGCACACAGCCTTGGATTGGCGGAGAACGGTGTCCATGGCAAGCGAAAGCGGACGGAAGAATCAAGGGTTGAGTGTTTCAGAAGTTAGCGATGTTAGTTTGTGGAAGCAATTGCAACCAAAAAGAGCAAAGACAGCGGTTATTGTGCGGCAAGAAAAGAAACGGAAGGAGAAAAAAAAGGAGGGAGGAGATTATCGTCAATTCTTTTGTTCACTTAGATTCCGATGTGGAAGGAGAGAAAACACGAAAATAGCGAGATTGCTCCTTCCGCTTTTTTTTTTTTTTTTTTTTGACTCTTAGTGTCGAATGAAAGACTGTTTCAGCTATCCAGTGCCTTGTTAGTAAGCACAAGACCTCTAGATAGTGGTACGTTATTGCTGGTGAACCATTGCAGCACTGCGAAGGTTCTTTGGCTCTGCTCCACTCTTAGAATTGCCTTGCTTCTCATTGGCCACCTCCATGTGTTGTCGACCCCACTAGGGAACGTGTAAATCAAGAAGAAGGGGAAAAAGAAAAGTGAAGAAAAAGTTTTGGTGCTCCTATTGCTTTGACCTTTGGCCACGTGGGCCGATTTTTGCATGTTCTAGACATGGGCTGGTTTTTTCCATTTCTCTCCTTTCTTCTCTGTGCAAGTGTTGTTTAGGTGCACACTCAAAACGAGGGAAACGTTAGATCAATAGAAAAACAAGCAAGGCTGCAAGGCTACAAGTTTGAGAAAGCCTCTGCTTGTGATTGGTTGCTGGCCCTGTCTCAAGGGTCATCTCAATCTCACTAAAGGATGCATTTATCACATTGCGCCACATCACAGCAATCAGCAATCAATGGGAGATGTCGACGTCAAGTGTGTAGAAACAAGGAAAATAGAATGCAATATTGGGTATTCGAAAACTATAGATAACCGGCCAGAAAGGAAAAGCAGAGATGTGAATGATGGCGATGTTTGCGCCCTAGAAATTGTTCGCAGCGCACATGTATACGTACACACAAACGCCCATGGTCGGGCGTTTGCTAGCCACGATGGCTAAGACTTCCGTGAGCCGTTAGTTGAAACTGATCCTGTCGAAGACACAGATGAGACTAACGACGCCTGACGATCGCGCTGCCTGCGTACCGCCTCGAGAACTGCAAGGTCTCTGCTGATGTGGCCTTTATTAGCATTACTAGAGGATGCGGGACTTTGGGCTGCTGCAGCATTAGCTACGATGCGGCTGCGCATCTGAGCAAGGTGCTATAAGATGGGAAAAGCGGAGTTAGTTGGCCTGCACAACGGGTTTATGCGCGAAAAAAGGAAAAACTTACATCTGGGTCTCGATGAGTTGGAAGCAGCTGTCGCTTCTGCCTAGTACCGACTTTATGTAAGAGAGAAGCATGTATATTATCCCTGGCCACTGACTTAGCCTGTGGGGTACTGTTCAATGTAACACTTGTATTTCCACTGGCCGTTGGCGTTGTGGGCGTTGCAGCAACCACAGTTGCAGGCGTGACTGAAGTCGCCACATTTGCGACAGTGTACTCTGGTAAGACTGCCTGGCCCCAGTAATGTGTTCGCAGCTCAACAGGGAAGAGATGCCGATACCTGTGCTCATCCATGAGCTCTAGCTCCCTGTGTTTTTCTCGTAGGACTCTATCCATGGAAACGGCTATCATGTTGTTGGTCAAGCCGTGTACCTGATTCAGAAGAGCCAGAGCAAAGCGGTCTTGGCCTATAAGATCTAGCACTAGGTTCTCGCGGGTACGACGAGGGAGATCGCCGCGAATGTTTACTGAGAGGTAATCATCAATAATCATGCTGCGGGCCGTAGCCTTGTCTTCCTCTGCTGGCGAAGGGATTTTGGCCGCCTTACTAGTTAAAGCTGCCGCTCTCACAAAGCCTAGTCGCAACTTTTGACGAAAGATTGCGTGTTCAGGGAAATCAGTGTCTGTGGAGCCATTAAGAGTAAGCGGGAGTTGGCCGTTGTGCGCCGGCATCGAGTTGTGTTCATTCACCAACGATTGAAGTCGTGCTAGGCGCGGTCGTTGGTGGTATAGAAGGTCCTGATATAACGCCATGCTGCGATCCCCAATGTTGCCAGAGCTGTTTGTGTCATCTCGGGCTGCGCCAAATTGCCCCCTTGCATTTCGTCTATACACTTGCGATCCACCAACTGCAGAGCCATGACCAAGCGGAGCAAGAGGTACGGCATGGCCTCCATTCTTTTCGCGTTCTTCTATAGCACGAAGCTCATCGTTGACATGCTTGGCAATATCATCCGACACCGGAATTTCCTCGTCGGGCTCTGCAAAGGTATCTGTATGGTCGACATAGACTATGCCCTTCTGGGAGGAGTTATCAGAAAGAAGCTTATCGAGCACGTCATCAACGCCTAGATATTTGTCATAGGGCTGGGAGATGGGTTCCGTCAAATGCACAACCTTTGATCCCTTCCGCAGTTCAGAACGGGCAACTTGGGTCTTCTCATCAACAACGGCATCTGTCAATTGCATTTTGAACACGGCCCTATGGAACATCACAGCCTCTGACGATCCCGAACCAACAAAGCGGTACACATAGACGTCTTTGGTCTGCTTGATCCGATATGCACGACCTATCGCCTGTTGCTCCCACATCGGGTTGTACTTGAAATCGACAATGATTATACGGCTGGCGCCTTGTATGTTTAGGCCTGTGCCACCAGCCTTGGTGGCAATGAGAAAGACTTCAAAATCTTCTTGGTTGAAACGATCAACCATAGCCACGCGCTTGCCCGTCGATCCATCAATGCGGCAAAACTTGCGCCTCTGGCGGATAAAGATGTCTTCGAAATAATTCAGGACATCAAGGTACTGCGAAAAGACGAGGACCTTTTCCTTGACTTTGCGGCATTCATCAAGAATACTCATGATGTGGCGAGACCTCCACGATAGATTCACATTATCCAAGTCAGGCTCTTGGTCAACAATTTCCAGAAGAGCCTGTGACATCTCCTTTGGGAGAGTTTCTCTTTCCACAATCTCGTTGTCAGCATCCATGCCCCTTCTACCCGCTCTCGTGCCGCGAAGCTTCATGGCGAAGCATTTGGGGTGCGTTAGAATAATAGAAAGATTATCTAGCGCACCAAAGTCTGAGGAGAAGCCGTACTGTTTGTGTAGATTGACATACTCGGAATACAACTTCTGCTGCAAACCCTCAAGGGGCGGGAAGCCAATGATGTACTCCTGCTTCCGTGGAAGAACATTAATAGGCAGCGAGGCAAGAGTTGCGCGGTTAACTTTGTGGCGCATCTTTTTAGTCAAGCGCTTAAGCAGCTGGCGTGCACGGTATCTCTCATTGGGCGTGGCGTTAGCTACATTTGCGTCTTCGATGGGATGAGCATAGGAAATTTTAAAGTCTTCCTCAGAGCCCATGTACTTTGGTGCTACCCAGTTTACCATGTGGTAGTACTCAAGAGTATTGTTGGCCATGGGCGAACCTGTGAGTGCGATCTTTGCCATTGTCTTAATCTCATTACAGGCCCGGCGGATATTAGTACTGGTATTGTTGAGGACATGTGCCTCGTCGGCAATGGCAATATCTGCGCTATTAGCGATAATTTGCATAATCTCGTCGCCCGTCTTGAAAAGACGCCCAAGTAGAGCATAGCTGAGGATAAGGCACCCAGAGTTTTCACTCCATTGTTTAACTATAGCATTCCGCTGTCCAGAAAACATGTTGCCTAGAACCAAAACTTGGGGCATCATGGAACTGCCAGCCCATCGCTCAATCTCTTTGATCCAATTGTCAACTAATGGTGCAGGGCACAGAATCACGAAGCGATGTCGACGATATTGCTTAGGGATCTGCGATACAATAGCGGGATTACTTGAATGCGTGGCTTCTACAATAGCCAAAAGCACCGATATAACCTGCATGGTTTTGCCAAGACCCATAGTATGAGCCAGCATGCAACCGTTGCTAGATACCTCTCCATCGTTCGACACCACGTTATCCCAGATGAACCGGATACCCTCAATTTGAGCATCAAAGATTTCGCTAGTAGCATTAGCGACGCTATCTGGAATGTAGATAAAGGGCTCGTCCTCACTCTTGGACATGTTGATGATCAGGCGAGACTTTTCGTCAGGGATGGCTTCGGCTTGTAGCTTGGATTTTTTTGCGAGTTCAACCTTTTCGTCCCATCGAGCTTGTTCGCGTCTCATGCGCTCTTCATAGGCTGTAGTGACCTCTTTAGATATAAAGCGTTGTTTCTTTTTAGATGCCTGACTAGACAAATCGACTCCAGCCTGGTCTTCTACCCCAGACTCATCGCTACCGGCAATCATATCGTCGGCTGTTTGTGGGAAGCCAGCCTGTATGTCGTAAAGAGCGCGATAAAATGGAGGCAAATTGCGGTGGCACTGCATGAGCGCGCCAGTGATAGAGCCCTTCTTCTTTTGGAACACTTCAGGCCGAATGTGGTCAAAGGTGCCGCCAATGGCGCATTTGAACAGCGCAATAGCCGCAATCTGCACCGCTGTCTCGGTTGAAGATCGGATCATGACAGTGTTCCAGAAGTTCTCGGGATGGTTGCTGCATGCTGTGACCTCGGTAAACAGTTTCTGCCGTAGGTGGGCTGACATGCTATATATCGCGCCAACTAGGGCCCGACCCATATCTCCATGAACTTCGAGTAACTCCTTAGGAAGGAGGCATTTGAACCTGTTAGGAATGGCTTTCCACAGTGAAAGGTCGTAAGTCACAAAGTCTTCCGCTTCATCGTCATCGTCATCGTCATCGTCATCGTCATCATCATCACCGCCCCCATCAGAGATTGAAATCACCGAAGGGGAAGGAGGGGGATTTTCGCCGCAGAAGGCAGACTCGTCCGCGTTTCTTGTTGAAGTAGAGATCGGGGCACCGGGCCTAGCAGACTTCTCTCGAGATCTAGACTGTGTGGCAGCTGAAACATCCGAAATAGTAGAAGAGACAACCTCTATGGAATACGGTTCCGTAACGACATTTTCTATTCCATCGACTCTTTGCCCGTTTTTAGCAGATAAAATTTCGAGATTTATAGAAGCAGCGGTCGTAGTAATGGGGTTCAACGACTCAGGATATAGCATTTCAACATCGTTTTCTGGAGACTTGTCAAGAGGGGTAGCTTCAAGAGCATCCACATTCATTTCCATCAGTATGGCGTTTTCAGTAGGTGCTACCGCCGGCGTCAGTTTTTCGACATCTGACTCGGGATAGAGGGGGAGAGGTGCAACATCTGGAAGAATTGGGCCACGAGATGCTTCTGGCAACATTGTTTCCTCTTCAGCCTCGTCATCAACAATAAAGCTAATTGACGACTCGCTGTCACTGATCACCTCACACTCGCTATCTGAAGGTGTGTATTCAATCTTTCGACGTTTGACTCTCGGTTTGACAGAAGCAGACATTTTGGCCGGTCGGGGACCCCTGACAAGCTCAATTAACCACTTCTTTTTCTCGAGTTCAATAACCGAAAGCTCCAAACACATAGTCTGATGCCACAGCGAATTTCGAGAAGACCATTTGGTTAAATGCATTTGCGTCCGTATCGATGAGATCCTGTCCTCCAAGTGCGCAACAGTAGCGGAAGCTTCCCGAAGACGACTGCCGATCTGCCGCTCCAACCGCCCCTCATTCCAAAGTTCAAATGCCTTTGCCCTCAAACGAGGGAGGTAGTTGGACGTGAAAATGTCCACAAACTGAGATATTCTCTCATCAACGATTTTGTTGACTGCTTGGGTGGTGAGGAAATTTTGAGCCTTGTCCCAAGCCTGATCCTCATTCTCAGAACCCTGGTGGTCTAAATCACTAGAATCGGGACCAACATTTTCACCGATTAAATCACTTTCCCCGTCACTGGCAAAATCATCGCGGCTGGTCAAATTTCCAGGCTGTATGCGACCATTCAGAACTGAAATCACAGCCTTGTAGGCTTTCTTAGGCTGTATCCGAGCATAGCAGCGCGTATTTACCATGGAAAACCCTTCGCCATCAGAATCGGAGCTATCATCGCTGTCTGGGAAGCGATTTTGCAGACTAAATGTGCCGTCTGTGAGAAAAGGGCGACATAAGCCGAGCTTAGATGTTTGAGGAACTTCTGTAGCAGTACTTATTACAGGGGTTGGATGTACCCTTCTTCTAGGCTTTGAGAAGATGGGTGCATGATCTGGCGGATGAACCGGAGGATTCTGAATAACATTGGGTAGCTGGATATTTGGTTCGTTATCAGGGGCCGGGAGGGGATTTATCACCACATTAGGATCAGGGCCTGGTAAGTTCAACATCGGCGATTCTCCCATTTCTAATGGTTCTTGTTGCGGCGTCCGTAGGTGAGGCTGGGATAGTGTTTGTGCCGCTTGCACATGCATGTGCGACGGTGGAAGCGCAGAGACTGGAGATGCACTCATTGTGAAAGTTTGAACATACTGTGCAGGGGAAGCAAACGTATTGGATGCATGACCCAGCGTCGCAAGTTGACCAGATGGCATTCCCGGCGAACTGTTCTGGCTAGGCGATTGTTGATTTTGCAGTCGTTGCACGGAGGGTTGTTGTTGTGCACTGGGCATGAAAGGCATTGCTGGGGATTGTGGCACAGAGGACCGCGCTGATAGAGACGGCCTAGACTTCAGCCTCAGAGTACGTGACATCTTCCATGATGTATAGGTATTACTACGGCTTTGTAAAAATTCGAGAGCATCGAGAAGCCAAAGACGATGATCAGGGAGAACGATTCCCAAGTCAGCCAAGAGCTCAGTATAGGTGTTGTGCTGGATGTTCCCCCATGTTAGGAAAAGGCGGCCGCTAATTCTCAAACGTTGAAAGGACTGAAGGACGATGTCTCTATCTGGCACATCTACGCCAGGGAGATTCCAAGATTCTCTTGGGTTGTAGAGCTCTGCTACAAGGACATCAGAGTCCCAAAAAAAAGGGTCCTCTGGAACCTGGAAATGGTTCATCTGACTTTGACTCTCGAGATGATGTGGGGAGACGAGCGACTCAAAAGCCAATGCGGCTCTAGACAAATAAAACCCTAAGTAAGATGAGTGCTTACAGCCCTGCAGTACTGGGTCTAGGTGTGCGGCGTAAATGTAGTCTGGATTTTTGATAAGGGGGGCTTGACGCTGAAGATAGACGTTGACGAATGTGTAGAAAAAATAGAAGTCGAGCCCGCGAATTGGCGTCCCAACCAGCACGTGAAGCCCGGTGATAAGTCTTGGGCGGAATTGTAGCGTTAAATGTAGAGACAATTAGGAGAGTGGAGAGTGGATTGCGCGATTCACGTCTGCCAAAATAAAAATGAGGATTCAGGAAGTATTTGAAACTGACAGACACAGCGCAACCATGATTTCGTAACGCTCGACGATGATTGTGGGTGAGAGCAAAATTTTCGATTTTCACCCTTGATTAGGCGGTGAAGAGTATCACAAGGCTGAAAAAGTTGCGACGAATATAATGGAATGAAGTAGCACAGCACACGCTGTACGGGAGAGGCAGGAGCAAGAGGGCTATAGCGAAGCGCGCTTTCCTAAATCATCTCCAGTGAGTCTTTGGGTTTCCAGTTGTCGCCAAACCAAGTCGTGAGAAAAATTGGGAAGTACCCGCTTAATAAGGGTGCCGGGGAGTTTAGCCATATATTTACCGAAGCCAACAGCCAGACTGGAGGCTCGTTGTTCGTTCCAGTTCTTCGATCAGCTTGAATTGTGAGGGAAAATGTAGAGCTTAGACAGAAGCAGAAGCAGAAGCACATACTACCGCGTCATAATTCGGTTGTTACAATGCTCTAAAACGATGACTACGACAACACGATGAGCCCCACAAAAGATCAGCAGCCCTGTAGAGACGAAATATGAACAAATAAATTGAGCCCCAGATCTTGTCTGCGCTAAAAGGTCTAGTGTCTAGTGAAAAACAAAAAAGCATGCTCATAAGCAAACAGAAATGTCAGGAAACAAAAGATGACATCAAAAATGCCCCATGTGGGCCTCTGGTGGTGGTGGTGGTGGTGGTGGTGGCGGCACTATGGCTTGTTCCAAGGTATGCGGCGATCCCCCAGAGCTGCCGACAAAAAGCCTTTGGGCCTTCTGGTGTCTCATTTCAGGCTTCTTGGTGTGGACAGCAGGCCACAGATCCATTACGTATGAAAACACGTAGAACGAGAAGATGAAGGCAAGAATCCACTCCACTACCGCGGCAGCGTCCCTTTTGTGTGTCTTGACCAGGATGGCAAAGACAATGGCAAGTGACCCTTCGAAGATAATAAAGGCGAGCTTTGTGTAAAAGGAAGCCTTGAGGTGTGGTTCATCGACATAATCTAGCGGTTGATTGTTAGCAAGGAACACGAGCACGAGAGGGGGAAGGGAAGGGGCATATGTACAATGTCGTAGACTACTGAACTCCCAGCAGGCAAATATAGCGCTGGCAATGAATCCCAATAGGAAAAGAACCAGACAGGCGTTGTGCACTCCAGAATGCCGGTATGCATCAAAAATGGAGAGGAAAATCAGACCAGCAGTTCCTACGATGGCGGAGAAGATGTTCAAGCACATCAGAATCCTTTGGAGCATGGTGACGTTTGGTAGCAAGCGCCCTCGATGGCGCAGCCAGCGAGTGGCAATAAAGCTAACAGCGAAAAAAACGGAAGTCACGGCACACCCCGCAATGAAGAGCGGCTTTAGGGTGAGGGCGCCAATGTCCGAGATATACGCAATGCTTTGGTGTTCATTCATGTCCACCAGGTGAACAGCGTCTTGTGTGCCAGCCCAGTAAATGAGCATGGCCAGCAACATTCCCAGCCATGTTACGCCGGAGATGACGGGAAGCATCTAAAAAGAGGGTAATCAGCACTCATGACTTGGTTCGTGAACTGCGATGAGGAGATGATGAATTTCGGATGGGTTTGCTTGGCTTCAAGTTGTCTGCTTGACTTGGGCCGATAGGTGAAACGAAAAGTCAAGAATGGAATTGGTTCATTAGTCAGCGCCTGTGCTGTAGGTAGCTGCCTGTAGCTGTGACATAGGAAAGAGCAGGAGCTCAGACCAGAAATTACCCAGGCTTGCGTAGCGGCCAGAACGGAATGCGCGGAAACGATATCAGACGGGCAAAAATAATAACATCTTCTTGCTTCAGAGTTTCAACCACAAGCAACAAGGAAAAGACAGAGAAAATCGAAACTGGAAGCAGACGACGAGGTGGCTGAGGGCATAGAGGGTCTGGCTTACCCAATACGAAATGAATCCAAGCATGGCATTTCTGTTGTCAGTTCCAGCGGCTGACAAGCAACACCGAAATAATAGAATAGGGCCAGCTAGAAGGGCCCAAGCTCTGACAAGACGCGCACTTTACACGCAGCGGAAAAAAGAGAAGCTGTTGACGAACAATGCTCCAAAAGTATGAAGAGGAGGAAAGAAACGAGACTCGGCAAATGGAAAGCAAGAAAAAAGAGAGACGTGGAAGGAAATATATACCGGCACGAAGGGAGGTCAGGGAAAAAAGAAATAGTGGACGGAAAGGACGAAGTTCCGCAACCAAAAACCTAGCGAGGAAATGCTCCTTCAGCTACTAGTAGCCCAAAAACCTGAGGCGTAGTGTAGTGTACGCTACTCGCATGCTACCATGTGTTCGGCCCAAAAGCTCGGTGGATTCATCAATCCCTACACTTTGCGACTGTGTTCCTGGCTCTTCACCTTGTACCATGGCAAATGCATTATGTGTTGTACGCAGGATTCGGGGGTCAAGCGAAGGCGAGGCAAGTTCCACTGTGAGTGTGTATGACGGCATAGGCTCTCAGCTTAGGAATGGGCCATCTTCAAGGAAGTACACTTCGAAGCCATGGAGAGCTTGCTCTCTAAGCTCCGCTCAGCTGTTTTGCCTTATACTCCAGGCAGAACGTAAATTTCATGATCCTATCCTGATTTTTGCCCCCAAGTAACGATCTAGTTTTTGATGCGCGCGCTAGCTCCACTGTATTTTGAAAATAGTCATGGACATCATTTAGAGCTGCGCTGAGTGTTGCTGCGCAGACCATCAGGGTTATTTATCAGCAACTTCAGTAGCATCGCGTCGCATTAGGGTTAGCTCACAGAAAGAAAAAACTGCTTCCTTAATGATGTGTACAAATACTCATTCAACACAGGTCTTGGCGACGGCTGACAAGGAGGGACTTCTTCCTGATAGAGTCTAGTTCCTCTATGTCAAAAGGATGCCTCTCGTCTTGTGATGGCAGTCCACAGGTGTAGTGCCCTAGGCCCTTCATTTGACTTGGTCTTGGCTGTCATTCAACTTCGAATATAACGTGATAAATAGCTAACTACTAGCTGCTTTGTACTAAAAGTGGCGAGATTTTGCCACTGAGTATAGCACTAGTGTGATAGCCCATGAAATCATGCCTACACAAGAGAACAGGATCAACAACCACATGATGATCGTGAAGTTACCAGTAGGAACATATCTTAGGTTTGTACAACCATCGACTTGTGTCGTTCCCCCTACGTAGATGTCAAAGAAAGCTTCGCAGTTTGACGTAGGCAACCATGTCATAGCAATGTGGTGATAGATACCCGTGACACTCTAGTGGTGCAGTGCATCTTGTGGTGTGCAGGGCAACCAGATTTTGCATATAAATATCCCACCTTTTCATCTATGAAAAAAAATAATCAAGTTCCATTCATACTCTCCCTACTATCATAGCTTTGACACCGACGACTGCCCTGATAAAACGTGCAATATGGACTTTACCGCCCCTCCCCCAGGGCCTCTCGCGACTCCCGTCCACCCGACTCCAGCTGAGAATGGCAGAGCTGCTGACATCGCGTTTCCTCCTTTTCAACACATGGATAATTACTCTGACGGGTCTGGTTCCTCCATTGGGAGCGAGGAGCTGTATGAGGAGATCAACGGTGGTAGAGTCAGGGGCGTGAGAACTTGCACCATGAATCCTCTCCTAAATCCCTTTCTCAACGTCAACCCAGCTTTACTTAATCCTGCAGCTAATAATCAGGGTGCCGCAATGGGATCTAACCCTTTATCTGACCCTTTGAATAATAGACATTTCTCTATAATCGAAGAAATAGACGGCGATGATCTAGACGCCGCATTGGAGCCACTGTTACTGCTGGTTGATAAATTCCGCCTCCAGAATGATGCTCAGCTTGCCGCCGTCCAGAACCATCTAGCAGGATTGGATTCCAGGTTTACCATCATGGATGAGAAGATCATGGCTCTTAGTGGACAACTGAAGAACATTGAGAAGATGCTTAACCGCGTTCTGACACCGAATGGCGGCGTTAGCCCACCAGCGACTAAGGGCAGCTCGGCGGCTGTGTCGGGATCTGTGTCACAGCCCACCTCTCCTCGGCAAGGTCTCCGTGGAGCAGCCCGAGGACCCTGGAGAGCCCAGCCTAGTTTGGGCACGAGGGCGGCTTCTATTGCAGCCCCTCAGCAGGGGCCTGGACGTACACCCACAATTCTGCATAAAATATGGGCGAGGCAGCACTTGGCACAGAGGGCACAGGAAGCAGGGCAGCAGAAGTTGGGCCATCGCGATATGCATGAGGCTGGTGTGCAGCCAGCAATGGGGCAAAGCAGCGCAGGTCAAGTCCCTTTGCCGCCAGTTGGCATGGTGACTGAAGCACAGGAAAATACGAAGGCCTCGGTAGCATCCCCTTACAACAACGCCGCTCCATCTGCGTACACGCCTGCGGACTATCCCACAATAACTATTGGCAACCGCACCGTTACCCAAGTGCCCGCGACGCGCAACTTCCAAATCCCGGGGTCTAAGACCGCGATACCTGCGAAGGATGCAGCAGCCTCTGATGCCTATATGATGAAGCCGCCGCCTAATGGCAAGGACCAGAACTTCCAGTACTCGGTCATAGCACGCAATCTGACCATTGCCACAGCAAACCGGACTGCGTATAATATTGACAAGAACTGCCGACTGTACCCTCTTCTCGACATCCGCACGGGAGAGCCAATCCCCAATTTCCCCAAGGACACGAGGGAGATGGTTGCCGTAAACGATGACAAATGTTCGCGTGTTCTAGAGGCAATTGGCCAGAGCATGAGTGGAACGGCGACTGAGAGGAGACAGAGGGCTTTGATGTATACGATTGTGGGCCTGGGCCTGAGCCAGTTCCGGGAGGCATTGGGAGATGGACAGAGTGTGAATGGGGAGGTGAAGGGATAGTCGCGGTCCCACTGAGAGAAGGTAAAGGTGCAGCAAAAGGCCGGGTGATAGCTTCCCTAGTTTAGTTTTTGTATTTTCCGCTTTCTTTTTTTTATCTTGTCTATTCTTCTATTGTGCTCATTTTGCTTGCCTTTTTTGTCATGTTCGTATTTTCTTTCCCCGTTGTCAGTTTCGTTCTAGGGACTGATATCTGCTCTATGAGGACACGGGCTCTCACGCCCACGTTTGGTTTCTTCTTGTTTCGGTTCTTCGTGTTCTTCTTTTTTCGTTTAAGTATGGCTTCTATTTAGCTAGTGGTGTAGATATAATGTTTAATACTAATATGCCTGGTGAACTCTTCGAAAGTGAGATGATGAGCCCTAATATCTGCAAGAGGCCCAGAAACAGGCTTCCCCAACACAAACAGCAAGGACTGGTGATGTGCCATGGCTAGACTAAAGCTGTCAAGACCCCGGCTTAGAGATATTCCCCTTACGCGTTATCCCGAATCACTTAGATCTCTACGCAGTCACAGCACAACGCGGAAATGAGAAACAGGCAGTGATGGACGTATGAAACCTCGGGGGCGTGGAGAGCATGAGATAAAACCAGACAAATGAGTTGCTAGACGACAGGACAGCACAGCCATCACCATGGGAGACTTCCATCTATACTTTAGGCTCAGCGGCAGAGAAGATCGCCTAGGAAATCTGGAGTTTCAAGAGGCTAGGAGAGATTGCAGAAATGCTATCAACGAGTTGCAAACCGCTACCATGGAAGCGGCCAGGAAGTTATACAAGAACTTGGTGTCAGGCCCAGAATACCTGTCCAAGGTACGCAAGACGACGAAGCGGCTAGTCCACATGTAGAAAAGAAAATACTACTCTCCGGTGCTGTATGTCGTTGTTATGTCTTTCTTGCTTGATCCGCTGCCTGGAACTTGAAGATACTTGACGTCTACAGATATCACTGGGATCAAGCGACACAACTTACTAAGGGGGTCTGAGCAGTAGTAATCCTATCTTTTAGTTGAACGATAACAGAGAACTACCAAGGCTTCTTCCAAGGCCCATGTGTTTAGACTAGACATGGTAGTGGTGTATACGTCAATCGGCTGAGATCCGCTTTTCAAGTGAGAATTAGTTAGACACATTCAAACCCCATCAATCACTCATTCTTTCTTCTCTTCATTCTAGGACATTCAGTGCGTCCCCCTAATATCTACTGTTAAGATGCATTATCGTATCTTCGTTAACCAAAAAGAAGTTCCACCACCAAAACCCGGCTATTTGACTTACACAGAATGCAGACAGAATGGAAATACTTGGGTTACCGTCACATGTTCTTGCCTTTGCATGCGTCGATTTAGTCATGTTTTGGCATGAAGAATGTTCTATTTGGTCTATCTACATTGTTTCCGAGGACTGAATATGAACTATGTGATGTGGGTTGGTCACAGTGTGGCTGAGGCTACGCATCACTACACATAAGCTCAATCGCGATGTAAGGCCTCGTCAGGTAGTGAGTGGACTGTCTAGGGAAGAGTATGATGAGTGGTTTCAATTGATCAAATCAAGTGGTTAGTGGTGATGTGCCGCTCGGAAATATTGAAGTCATGTTGTGACAGTAGTACCCCATTGACTTGTTGTTCTCATAGTCTGGAACTATGGTTTGGGGAATAGCCTTTGCCTCGAACATTGCAATAAAGTGTCGTAGGTCCACGGCATCGAAGGAGACTTTTTGGATTTGCTTAAAAGTAATAAGCTAGGTACTGGCTATGGCACCCTGGGAATTGCCGAAGTGTACATCGTCCACATTATTATGCTTCGGGAATTCAATTTTGCCTGTCTGGCTCTCTCAAGGGTTCGACGTACTTGGCAATGGATGTCTAGTTGATGGCCATATAATCTGCAGCCTGTGCAACTGCTAGCGGGAGATGGCATAGCTCGTTGAGAAGCTCATCAATTGAATGCTCACCCGGCATGTGTAATTTACCATTGAGTCCCTGAGCTCCTTGCAGGAATTGCGAAATACATCTATGCTTGCAGCAGCAAGCCAAACGACAAAGCAGTCGGTGTATTTTGCCTTCACCGTATACGCAAGCTTCAAGGCTATCTCTGGGTCTTGCCCATGCCACCCAAGCCCACAAGCGCAACCTGCTGAAAGCTGATCTGGGAGAGGAGTTTGTCGTCCAATTTGGAGAGGATGACCTGACGGCCGGCGAACTTGAGGTTTCCGTGTAACGAAATATAATAGACTAGTGTAGGGCCCGCGAATATTGTCAGCTTGATTCTGGTAATCATTACCAAGCCCCACATTGTGTTGTACTAACCATGTGGCTTCTGACTCCCATGGCTCCTATAGCCTTTGCATCTCTTCCAGCTCCTCTCGCTGTTCTAACACCAGGGAAAAGCCATTTATCAGATCGTTGGCAATTTTCTTGATATCATCGTGTTTCTCGCTGAGATGATTTGTTGCATGTGCCGCCACCTTAGACGGTTTGACCCAATCTGATGCGGCAATTGATCCATAGTTGTTGACAGCATCAAGGCGGTAGTATCTTCCCTTTTGGCTGGAGTTCTCTTTTGCAAGCTCATCTGCAACTCTTCTAAAGCTACTTGCCATTTTCAAGACTTCTTTTGACGCATCTTTTCGTATCGCCCATTTCCATAGCACTACCAAGACCTGTGCCAATGCTTAGTATCTGTCGGTAAAAGTCAATCTGAATGTGGATAACCGTGGGGATACCGGTGACCGTACTCAAGCCCCTTCTGTCCCTGTACCACCGATGAGCCCAAGTCTCTCATAGGGCCTGGGTATCTCAGGAAGGCCTTCAGTCTCCCAAATCTTCTCCATGATATTCTCGAGGATTAAAAGGCAGGATAATCCGCCAACGCCCCCGTCATCTGCGGCCGTCAGTGTTAAGATAGCAGACAAAGATCGGGATAACATACCCAGAGAGGAGATCTTGGATGGCTGGGCATTTCGATCTGGTTGTGTAGCTGAGCTCATCTTCTTTTGGAGATCCCAAGACAGGGTAGCCTGAGCCTGAGGCTATATGAAACGGACAAATTAGATGAATACTTGATAAGCCACGAAATAAAACTAGAAAATAGAAGGCTACAGGAACATAGTCAAGACGAAAATCGAATATTCCCACTCAAGTAAAGGTGAGCAAGAAGTGGATAGAACATGACTATGCCGTATGGATGCTGGAGAAGGCACCAGCTTATGCATTATGTGCCGTGTACCGCTTGATTTGTATTGGGATCGCAATATTACGTGAGCTTTTCACCCGACCAAGACCAATGAAGAGTGTTCGGGTCATGGGCTGGACATGTGGGCGAAGTCGTAGCTGATAGGCCTTCCCTCACTCTCCCCAAAGAAACGGTCAACTACATTCAAGGACGCGTTGTGCTACCGTGAAATGATTATGATGCTGATAGAGGAAAGACATTGACCTAGTTACAGTTGCAGGGTGAAAGCAGAGAGTTTCTGAACATAGACCTGTCAGCAGCCCGAATCGCTCTAGCCATGCTTGTTTAAAAAGACATGAGGCCTCAGTGGCTGAGTATGTGAGTATCTACAACCAACATGTGCTATAGTTGGGCACATGCAACAGAGCCCTCAAGATAAAGTTGTCATTAAAATTGCACAGAGACAGTGAACGCAAGAGAAGGTGGTCAAATAATGTGTACTAGACCCCAGTACATTCAAATGTTGTCATGTCTCATGCGCCCTATGTCTTCTAGGCTTCATGTACGAACCCCCGGGTTGATCTGATCGTTTTAAGACTCATTCACCACTAAATGACGTGCTAGTTGTTGTGACGTATGTATTATTCGAGTTAGTTGAGGACCAAGTTGTAAGTCTCTTCACAACATCGTGTGTCACGTCCTCACCCGATGTTATTCCAGGTGGAGATAGAATCTCCGCAACACTAATTAATGCTGTACTAATAACTGAGGTTAGATACTTCCAAATGGCTTAAATCATGAGTGTAACTTGCGGTGTATCTCGAGGGACTCTATCAGCGTGAGTAATGAGGTCTGATCTGGGCTAGTATGGGCTTTCCTACAGCAACGATGCATGTGTTGAGGCTTCGAGATCTAAACACTGGATTTTATAACACGGCAGCGGCCATAGTGTTCACTCAATCCAATTATTCTACCCGCTACTATTGATATTTCCGGGCGATGCCCTGGTGGAAACCAAAGCAGTCTTTTTCCATCCCTGAAAACCCAAGACTTATCATTAGCGACAGTGTAGTGATGGGAGCTGGCGCGAGAAGTGGGAGATTGATCAGTCGACGGAATAGCAGCTGAAATGGACATATCTAAGCTAATGGTCATAGGAGCACGAGTACCGTCAACCGGACCAAATGAAGGCTAATACATAGTCAGTCCTAGCAAGACAGCCTTCAGACACACGCCGGAAGCAACATCCCAGGTTCTAACCATCTGATCATGGGATCCCGAGAGAAGCTGCTTTCCGTCATGTGAGGGCACCACTAGTGTCGCCCAGCTGATGTGCCTTTGAAGAGTCCGTAAGCGTGCGCCGCCTGCTGCTTTCCAAATCTTGACTGTACAGTCATCCGACCCTGATGCTAGTCGTTTTCCATCGCGTGAGAGCACCACTAACATCATATAGATATTACGACTCCTAAAAGTCTGCAAACATGTGCCAGAAGTCATATCCCAGATCTTGATTATCGCGCAACATGTCACTGAAGCCGACCACTGAACTTACCTCGTCATCATGACCCTAGAAAGTCTGCACACATAACAGGAAGTCAAATCCCAGACCTTGGCGGACTCGTCACTAGAGGCTAATGCCAGTTGTTCTCCATCATGTGAGAACACCACCAATCTCACCCGATTTTCATGGTCCTCGAGGGTCTTGAAACAGGCGCCAGAGTTCACATCCCAGATCTTGAGAGAGTACGTTGACCCCGATGCTATTCGTTTTCCATCGTGTGAGGACACTGATCGATACACTTGCCCAGGATACCTTCCACCGAAAGTTTGCAAACATACCCTAGAAGTCGTACCCCAGATCTTGAAAGTCCCATCATATGATCCGGATGCTAGGCGTTGTCCATCATGTTAGAACGCCACCGACATCGCCCAACCACCGTTATCCAGGGTCTGCAGACAAGGATTCCAGTTTTCTTCAGCCTTCGGCTTCAACTGAATCCAGCTTGGCTCTCCGTGACAACACTGCTGTCTTATCGAGTTGTTGGTAGGACTGAGTATGAGAGCTGAAACGTAAACCTGCAGTGGAGCCATTTCAATGGTGGCACCATGATAAAAGAGAAACCGCCAAGCGTCCTTGGTAAAATTTCCCAAGTCCTTTGGCTTTTTCTCCAGTTGAACAATGTAAGAGATTGCTTTGCTTGAAGCGCTGGTTATGTAGCTACTTACCACATGAAGCTTCAATTCCCCATCGCCCTCGGTCCTGCTGGAATACTTCGTAAAAGACTAAGAGCTTCTAACCACTCAAGATACTTCTTTTTCAGGAGGACCGATATTTCATCATTTGTATCAGCCATCTTGCCTTCCGCTGAGTCCAGCAGAATGGTCAACCCCAGAAGATGCAGGAGTATCGGATAGTAGCTAGCGGGTCAGGATTAGGGACTGGAGTCTCATCCATCAAATATCCTGGGGTTGATAGCTAATAAATGTCACGCTTAAGCGTTTTAGAACGAATGCCAAGTGATCATAGAAATATCATACGGTGTTCATTCGAGATGCCAGAATGCACCATCTCCTTTAATGCCTCGTTCAGCAGGTAGTCCTGGCCAATTGGTGCACGAAGGGTGCTTGGTAGTTCTACTTGAGCTTTTTCTGATGGCGGACGTTTGGAAACAGAAGAAGGGGGCGTGTCTGGCATAGTTGACCCCGAGTCCCCAGCAGTTGCCTTACTTCATTTACTGAAAACTAGTTGTATTACTTCGTTTCAATCAATATCTGCAAAATATCTCAAGTAGCTTTCGCTCATTTGCATGATTTCACGTCTACCCATCGTTCTTCTTTCACAACAATACAACGACGTACTAGACAGAAGCAGGTTGATGACGTCATGTCTCAAAGCTGGCAGTTGAGAGAATGCGTATATTTCAAGTGAGGGCGTAGCCGTTAGGTTGGTTGGCATTGCTGGTCCGCAGCAACCGGCTGTGTGCGTGAAAAACTAGTCTAGAAGGCTGCTGCCAGCTTTCAGCATAGGGGATAGACTGGCCCTAGCGGAGCACAGAATGTTTGTTTTGCTGTAGGCACAGCTGTTATGTGCTTTTTCGCCGAAGTTTAGCAGCAAGTGAACTACTGTGAGATCCTCAGAAGGCCTTACATATCCCCCGCCACGACTAGGACCGTTTCTTGATTCTCCCCCGTTGAAAGAGGAGTGGCCTGGCTTGCTGAGCCCGAAGGAAAGCCTTGAGCGGGGCCTAGACTGTTTGGCACAGGAATCCAAAGTTGCAGTGCAGCACTCTAGCAGTATGACTTGCCGCTTCTGCGTCTTGTGGGCCTATCTACAAGCCTTAATGATTCTATTCAAAAATGGACGGGTGCTGTAAACAATTCAACCAGTACTTACATGTGCCTTTACCAAAGTTGGGTGCCTATTTTTAGAAGCTCCTTCCGTCAGTTGCCTAAATCAGGATTACCAGCA
>JAZBQP010000330.1:0-26879 GCA_038407015.1 Ceratocystis ficicola | reverse complement strand
AGCAACAAGGTAACTTGGGAGCAATTGCGCTTCGCTCGGCAAACCTCTATAGTGAACCTTGCAGAGGGTTAATTCTGTCCGGTAACCAGTCCGGCGTCGTTTGATCTCTGTGATTCCCGTAGACGTTGAATATATTCAAGTTCAAGTTCAAGTTTTTTTCTTCGGCCACATTCTGGCGGCCAGGTCCGGACATGGCAACTGTGACGACTACCACACCAGCTTCAAGCACGAGGTCATACCGGACTGTAAGCTCTGTGGGAGAGAGAAAGACCGGGCTCACTGGTGGACATGCAAGGTGTTGAAAAGACCGTGGACTAAAATATTTGCAGACAAGTTACTGAGCAAACCGAAAGCAACCAGTTTTGCAGCTTCGGTATTACGTCGGAACCTTGAGGAACTACGGCCTAAGATGAAAAGGACGTCTGTCCTGGAGTGTCACGCTGGAGTTGAAGGAGAGGATGGAGAAGAGGAGCGGCTATGAGAGGAGGAAGAGGCGGAGAGAGCCGAGGAGATGGACGAGGAGAAGCGGAGGGAGGAGGAAGAGAGATGGGCGGAGTTTTCGTGGCGAGAGAAGCAGGAGAGGGGGGCCTAATTGTCATGGAAGTGAATGAGATAGAGGCTGACGGTGAGAGTGAGGACGGGATGGACGGGGATATCGGGGAAGGAGTCGTGGGAGGAGATGCGATGGAGGTGGATGAGTGAGGCGTTGATATAAACTTACCATTGAGTGGGGTTGGGAGATGTCGCGTCTGGATCCAAGGTGATCCTGTTCCCATCGTCGAATTGGACCAAAAAAACTGCACATGAACATTCAGGAGATCGGAAGGACAAGTTACTGAGCAAGCCCAAGGCAACGAGTTATGTGGCCACGGTACCACTACGCAATCTCAAGGAACTACAGCCGGAGAAGGACAAAGCCCCTACACAAGAAACTGAAAGGGAAGGAGATGGAGCAGGCGGAGGAGAGACCGGAGGAGATGGGAAAACAGGCGGTGAGAACGAGAGGGTAGTTTATATAGAAGAGAGAGAAAAGGAAAAAAGACTATAAAAGGCAGCCGGGAGGATACAGAGGTGTCGAGAAGGGTCCGAACGGGCTCGGTCCCGTTCACCAGGCTTTGATGAAACTGCGGCTACATGCACGCGATCGGAAGGACAAAACTAGCGTACTCCGCCGGGGTCAAAACCCCGCGCTAATAGCCGTTAGCCTTCTGGAGTAGGTGGTATTCATGTTTGTGGCCGCAGGCCAAAAAGACCAGGTAGCCAATCCTGGAACTTCTCGCAGGGACGCCCTCGGGCGACGCTGAGTTGAAGAACCTCCCGGTGTTTACACTGGGCCTACGATGGTCAAGGGAGACTTCCGAAGCTCATGCACACCCGCAACCGCTGACCGCCCAAGAACGGCCCCGGATGACGACACCATCCCCAGTTGGTCTTGCCTGGAATATGCCGTCGTATCATTGTATAGAATCAATCAGGTAGACGTTAAATAGAACAAACAAACAAACAAATAGGGGTAGCAAAACATGAGCAAACGAATAGTTGCGATTAGGGAACTTGCCTAAGTGGTTAAAAGGTATGGCCAGATGAACGATCAAGTTAAGTCAAACAAGCGGATGAAGAAGCTAGGCGCTTCTCAGCTCAAAATCTATGAGATCCGGTGCATTCTCGCAAGGTAGGAAGTTGGACCGGAAAGCCTAGCACCAGACGAACCGACTAGCAGGATCTACTGCCCCGGGGCACTTCAAAGTCCCGTAAAGCGAGACAATGTACCATCCAGTCAAAGCGGACTGCAAGAGGCTGGTTCCTGAGGGGACGATATCTCTGGTGGTGACGAGACGCTGGAAGAACGGTGCATTCAGGGCAAATGCAAGAACTAGGTGAGAGACAACTACCCAAAGACTAATCATCTTAGAGGGACGCTGGGACTCCGAAAGGCACTCACTATTAACTGGATGGGATGGCTACACTGGGGCTCCGTCGCCAGAGTTTTGGCGGCGCGCTCCAGACACGGCGACCTCGAGCAATACCACTCCTAGTTTAACCCTCAAGGCGCCGAGACAAAGTTCCAAGTGCTGAACTGCGACAGCCCGAAGGACTTCAACGACCTATAGGAATGTATGGGTAGCACACTGCGGCAAGGAGGTTTGTGAAGAAGCTCCTTAGAGAAGAGAGGCCTTGCAAGTACCTAGTAGAGAAACCGGACACGAAACAGAGGGCCGTGTCGAGTAGACACACATAATAGGGGACGAGCTAGCACAGAGAGATGCGGGGCGCTTGGTTTTGTTTAGAGGCTGCGTAGGGATACATGTTCTGTTCTGTTCTCTCCTCCTTGCCTTTTGCCTCATCTTTTTTTCTTTGCTTTCTTTTGTTCTGCAACGACTACAGGATGAAGCCGGGTAGCAAGCTTGCTTGAAAGCACGCACTTTTCTCGCCCAAACTTTATGATCAGCCTTACAGAGTGACAATTCTAATCGGTAGCCGATCTGGCGTTGTTTGATCCTGACGATTCTGATGGACGCTAAATAAATTCAGGTTTGACGTCATGATAGCCAGCCATGCCAACTCCCAGCAGGTACGTCCTCAGACCGCGCTAGATAAAGAGTCCTCCTGGCTTTACTGCCAGTCTCTAAAAGGCCATAGGAAAATATCACTGCTGACCGTCTGGAAGGTGCTCCCGTTCAGGGTGCCGCCGTGTTGCTGCGAAGCAACAGTGGTAGACGTTAAATAATACGACGCAATACAAGATAGCCAGTTAGAAGGGTCAGGACACTAGTGGATATTCAAGACGACTGAAACTGTAAAGCCTAAGGTTTGTGGACAAGGCACTGAAAGGCACAACACAATATCTGAGAGGAATAAAGAGATGACAGGCGCGGAAGGAGATGTCGAGAGGGCTCGGAGAAAAGGTTTCTGAGTCTATTCTCCTTACGACCAGGGACTAATCAAAGCTATGGCAGTCACTTCGTCGAGCAGAGGACAAAACTGGTGTGCGTGCTAAAGCCAATACCCTAGGCTGACAATTACTAGCTAATTGTCCAGGCAGAACACTACAAGCCAAAAACGCTAAGCAGCCACTCCTAAAGCAAGGAAGTCTGATGGAAAAGCCAACTGGCTGCAAGGCCGGCCAAAGAGCCACAGGAGCTCCTTGAAGTTGACGCTCACCCCCAGCAGTGGTGTTGGAAGATGACATCTCGTCGCACTGATGTGAAAAGTCAATATGTAGGCATTAAATAATACTGACAAACACAGGGCAGCCAGTCCTGAAAACCGGGAGGTCCTCCTAGCATTAGTGCTAAGCCCCTAAATAGCGATGGAAAGAAATCTACACGTACCTAAAACCGCAGGCTGGCTGGCCAGGGCTACACTAGGAGATGAAACTTCGAAGAACTTATTCGAGCTTGATGGGCAATATCCTAACTTTCCTGTCCCATGAAATACTGTTCGAATCACAGGCTCCGAGTGCGAAAACCCAAGTACCCAGGCTTATACCAACAAGTTAATACCCTTTGTGTCTTACACTAATGATGAAAACTGCCAATAAATGCATCATAGCAATGACCAACACGACTCACCGCTAAGGAATGAGAGAAGGCCAGCATCAGATGTTATGTTTTGCATCAGACGACCAGCTTCCTTGGCCTCTGCCAAAAGAGGAGACAAGTAAACAATTCACAATGGCTCCGAAAGATAAACAAACACCTTGGCCAGTGGTATCCGAACCCCAAAGTTGTGCACTCTGCACGAGAAACGAACTCAACTTGATTGTTACGTCACTGTAGGATACAGGAAGCACAAGAGAAGACAGATGACCCTACGAATACCAAGACCAGTAAGAAGCTTCACAAAACTTGCCCGACACTTGACAACACACATGCTACTCGATGGGCGATTAGCCATTAGATGGACGTACGTTTTAGATGCATCGACAATGGCAAGAGGCTGCCCAGACCTATAAGCGTGCCATTTGACACAGGGGTGAAGCCGAGAATTCTTTTATCCCAAGGTAACGATGGCAAAGTGACCACCATGTCTCCCGGCAAAGGCTACTTTTTTCAAGTGTTTACTTCCCTGCGTGCTCTATAGTCATTCTCCAATCTTTGCAGATGATGATTTCCATCAGAATAATGACACCGTTCAAGGAAATGTAGATGTAGTATTCCTTGGCCAACACATTTCTTGTCCTATTTGGTTACAGTTGCTAGAATATGACTGGAACGGGCATGTTGCAACAGTGTTTGGTGAGATATAACCGAATCCGGTTGGGATCATGCCATGTGATCAGGAACCATGTATGGCAATGAAGCAACAAGATGCACGATATGAGCAGCAACAAGCTCTCTAGAAATGACCGCGGCCCTCCTCTTAAAACTTCGCAGGCCAATCTACAGCCCGATCAAACCGAGGTAGTATGACTTGTGCAAGCACGCAAAATGAATCAGGCCATGTCGAGTGAGGAAAGCAAGCCAAACAAAAGCCCCCATTCAAAGTTCGAAACAACAAGAGAGCATTGCCAGGTATTCGCTACGCCTCATCTCTGCACCCATGGATGCATACATTGTGCATGATATAGTTCCTTTCCCCAGTATAAGTCTGAGCATCAGTTACATCCCGCATCTTTTCTTAGGGAAGCAGTCCTTGGAGATACTGAGCATTGAAGAAGACGTTTGACCAACCGAACATCCAACTTCGGGGACGATACATGATGACGCTCATGACAACTACTTGGACTCATCTGACGCAAAACTTTGCATTTCAAACTGCCCACCCATACATGCCCTGCCTACAGCTATGAAGACTTACTTGTTTGATGAACGCCTGATAGAAGTGGTCCCAGACACCGTAACGTGCCGACAAATACTGCTGGTATCGTACATATCCAGCTGGTGTCATTCATTAGTAACTTCAATAACAAGTCTCGGGTAGTTATTGCTTAGTTTAATCTAATTTCCACTGGGTGCTTTTCTTCTACGAAGAAGAGGAAACAATCACCAACTAGGATGTTTTTGCCTCCCAATTCGGCAGACCGACGAATAAAGCAGCATTTTTGCAACTAACTTTCAGCCTGATCAGCTAAACAGGGAGGGAAATTCAGGGAAATGCAGTTAATCCCAGGGAGCCCGTATCAGGAGTTAAGGATAACAGCGATAGACATTAAGCTTTTGCCTTGGTCCGAGTTATGGTATGGGGTCACTTTGAAACGATAGCCTGGTTCAGGACCATCCTTGCTAGGGGACAAAGGGTCAATGGTCAATAGGGAGGCGCTTAATGGGTAGGTGGCGAGATAGAAAAAGGAAGAATGGGAGAGAAAGTAAAAGACCACTAAGATTGAAATGGAAGAAAGTGCTAATGAATTATGACCGGAGCGCGATAAAGCCATGCCAGTCAGGAGAACAGCTAAGCTAGCTAGCTATCTTACTGTTTAGTAAGCAAGCAGTATTACTATGTAGATACGTACATACATACATACTAGGTTGAAGGGACATCCGGATGACCAAGAGAGTGGGAAAATGCTTCATAGCGAGCGGGAAATGTGGTCTGTGCGGTTTTCCGAAGCATTAGGGATATCCTCAGGGAGTAACTCTCTAAAGCTATAGACCAAGATCTCGTCAGACATTTGTGGTCACATTCACATGTGCTTTTGAGCCCCAGACACCTTTAGATCGCATCGCAGTATTCGACTAGATTTTGGCGTTTGCTTTTTGTGGCTAAGTAATTAGTAGCAGGAGTTATTGGGAAAATGACGAGGAAAAGGAGGAAAAGGAGAGTAAGAAGAAAAGAAGAAAAAAGAAGAGAAGAAAAATAAAAATAATAACAGGGAAAGGAAGAAAAGAAATGGCTCCGTTCGCAGGACCCAACAAGCCCTAATTCAGCACATGTTGCTGCTGCTTTGGCTTGGCTTGGCTTCTGGCTTCTAGCCTACCGGATTAGATCTTTGGCCTCTGGTCTACAGAGCAGCCATGCCAGCAGCAACAATGGCCATGACAGCAGGCGCAATGTTGGCGGCACTGCCGGCAGTAGCCGTGCTGTTGCTCGTGCCGGTAGCCGAAGCGGCATAGGTGCTGGTAGCAGTGCTGATGCCCAAAAGGGATGCAACGCCGCCGGTGGCTGTGCTACCACTCAAGGCAGCACGGCAGAACTTGTCGGCAGCAGACATAACATCGACTACATTAGTGGTCAGTAAAATTAGAGTTGCAACCGACAAAACTAGGAACGAAGGTTTTTTGGCGCAGGAAGGGTGCCAGAAGGCCGGGACTCTAGGCGGGAGAAGAGGTAAAGGGAAATGGAACAATATAACTTTCAATCAGGCAAGACTTACTGAAGGCAACAGTAGAGCCGCAATCTTTGATCATGCATGAGTTCGTATTCAATGCAAGGTCCTCGTCAATGGAGTTGGTGCACATGCACACAGAGTCGGAGAGTGAGCATGATGAAGAATTAGACACAGCTTGACTCAGGCACTCGAGGGAGCAGGAGGGAAAGTAGTCGGTCACATCAAGGCTAGCAGCAGTAGCAACGGCAGCCAAGGGAAGGAGAGCCAGGGTAAACTTCATTTTGACGGATGGGGTCACTGTAGAAAGGGTGGATTGAAGACAGAAAAGACAGCGGCTGTTGGTGTACCAGACGTATTAAGGAAGTAGTGAATGAGAGCGTCAGTGGAGAGTCAAAAACAGTGAAGCTGGACGTCTAGTGAAGTTGCAGGAGGGGGAGGAGACGTTGTTTAAAAGAGAGAATGTGAAAATAAAAAAGAATAACAACAGCAACAGACGTTGTGGCGCGGTGACAACAGAGCACACAGAAAGAAAAAAAACTTGACTTCAAAGAAGGAAAAGAAGAGAAGAGGAAACTGGTTTGCCCGTGGAAGAGAGAACACACCGGTACATAAGTACAGGACGAGGATGAAGTCTAGAAGCCAAGAGTCCAAATCATGACATTTGGCACGACAGCTCCTCTCCTTCCTCTTCCACCTAGACTCCTTTAGCCACCCCTCGCTCCTCCTTCCCATACATTCCATTCTCTATAGCCGGGCCAAGCTCCTAGTTAGTGACAATCAGGAAAAAGAATTAGTTTGTGAGAGCTAAAGCTCTCGGGGCGTGTACCCATTGACCTATCGCAGTTGGCTTAGTCTAGGTCGATCAGGTTGGATAGACCTTGTTGCTGCTTGCTTCTAGGTTCTCCATATCAACGACAAGTCGCACCTCTGGACCTTCCTTCCTCTCATCACATTCTCCCTATTCAAAGCCTCAGACGTCGACTGATGCAGAAAGGGTAGGGCCGAAATCTCCATAGGAATCGAAGAACAGTAGTTCCAAACAGGCTTCACTAGACATGCAATAGTAATAACTTGGGAGGTCTCTGCGCTTGGGGCTTTGACACTTTTTTGTTGCTTGCGCTCTGTGCATTGTCTAATTTCTTAGTCACGGAACGCCAGGTCTAGTGAGTTTTTGGAGCCCAGGTCTTGGGGAAGAGAGGTGCGTGCGAGCACAAGGCAAGCATCCCCCTAGCTGTTGTCTGTTGTCTTCTTTCCCCTAGCCCGACTGATGAGATAAAGAGAGACAGGGCAGACTCCAAGCTGTCAAATCCTCGCCCCGAAATCTTTGGCCGTGTTCCTTGGTGCGCTGGCCAAGAATTTTGCAAAATGGGCCTGCTTCTTTCTGTAGCCATGATTGCCTTGATGTCGCAGGTGAAGAAGTGAGTGCTGTCGATTTAGGGTTGTATGCGCGCTGCGTATTGTGGGCCACATGAGGGTTGTATTAAGGGTGGCACAGGAGCAAGAAGAGCACGCTGAACGAGTCCAAAGGAAGCTTTGAATGCAAGGCACAGACAGCTTGCACAAGCAAATCAGGACGAATCTCAAGGTTTAGGCATTCTGGCTCAGTGCTTGCATGCCGTCTGCCAACTTGTCAAAGCCCAGCCAGGCAGTATATTCCTGGCTGAGGTTGGACAGGGTCAAATTACCAACCACACCGGTGGCGGCATTTGGCGAGATACAAACCTGAAATTTAGCAGCTCCTGTCGCGTCAGTTTTCGCTTTCCGTGCTCTTCAAAGATGGTAGGAGTCTGGTTTGGCTGATGAAACTGAAGCCGCGCAAGGAGTCTTCTTGATGCGAGAACGCACGGCCGGTTAAGCGCGAAAAGGAGTGCCTGAGCCAACAATCGCAGTCTCGTCTGTTGTTGCTAGCATTGTTTGGCTGCTGATTCGGTGCTAAGGCGGCAGCAGCTTCTCTTGGAGTTGTTTCGCCCTTCATTCAATCTCGTCGGACGTTGTCGTCGGCAAATTTTTCCTCGGGCCATGAGAATTGGGAGGAGCCTCTGCTGTCCCAGGAGAAGGCGACATTTAGGGTCCCCTCTACCCTAAACTTTGCACACACACACCACCACATCCATCCTATCTTCACATGCAACATTAGGCACTTGCCAAAATATCTTGTCCACCGGCCGGTCCTTCCCTTTTCTCGCTCCCCTCTCCAACCTTATCTTTTTTGCGGGTCTGCCCAGACGTTGCCGCCCTGCTATTGAGACCAACCCAGCTTGGCATTGGCTTGGCTTCATTGCTGCATGGCTGCAGACTTTGTTGCCCAGGCTGGCTGAGTCCGCATGTTCCTTGTGGTAATCTAACAATGCGTGGCTCTAGTAGCCTCTGATTTTCTGCTCTACATCCCGCTGGGCAAAACCTCTCACAGCAAGCCTTCACTTCTTCTCCTTTCCCTATTCTACTGCCTGTGGGTGCTGTTCATTTCGTCTAAGAAAGCCCTAGCTTGCGCAGCATCTTGGTTAATTACGCCCAATGCATACCTGAAAGTCTATTACATCGTCTGTCATTATGCTCGTTAGCATTTAAAGACATAAATAAGACGCAAGACTAGCTATGATGGCCCCGTGCCATCTGTTAGAGACATTTCGAGGTCTCGTGATCCAAGAAGTGGCCACCCAGGCATGGCTGATGTGCTGTCCTTTATTAGACCTTGTCTGAGTATCACATTGTCGACTTGCTCACTGTCAGAAGCCCAACCTCGGTTTCAACGAAGTCTCCGCAGCCCAAGTGTACTTTTCTGCCACTGCATTTCTCCATGTCTCTTTTCATGGCACGCCATCCAGCCAGCTCACAAGTGAAGGAGACACTTGCTACCTGCTGGTGATGTAGGGCAAGGCGAGCGAGCAGGACCAACACAAACAAACAGCTAGTGTCTCGACAAGCCATCAGTTGCCCAACTCTAAAAAGCGATATCACGTCAGTCTTTGCCTCGTCGGTGGTTTGTCTTGTCTCGGCCTGGGCCTGAACCAGCTTTTGCCTGTCCTCACAGGTTAATAATGTGCAAATCTTGCCTGTTTGTGTGCTCCTGTCAAGTTTTTTTTCTTTTGAAACACTACTACTTGGTCAGAGAGACACTCCCCACCCCCCAATACTCTCTAGGTCGTTACATCCTTCAACGGGCTCCGTACCTTCGTGAGCTTTTAGTCGTTGTCGGCGATGCAATGAGGTTCTCCGGAGATGGCCAGCGTTCTCTATCAATAAGCCAGGGTTCGGTTTACATGGCTGGTAGAACGAACACCAGGACGATCGAAGAGGATGAAGGGACAGTAGGAAAAGATAGAAATAGCCACGAGCGAAGAAAGGAAAAACAAAAAAGAGCAAAAAAAAAAAAGGACAACCTATTTCGCCGCCTTGCTTCACATGCTTAGCCGCTTAGACGCTGCGTGACCCTGGTTTCGGCCAAACGTAGATAGTATACTACACTTGCGTACAACAGCATGTGCCACCCACCATGTAATTGACATGAGAAGGTCTCGGAGCAAACCAACCTGCCACTCCAACGCTGGTCGGCATCAGCCATTAGTGGCAAAAAATAAACTAACGAAAATGGTGTGAGTTTGAGGCACCCTCGCGCTGTACGCCACTGAGCACCACCAGCAGCTGCAATATTGGGGCTTTTCGCTCTACCAAGAAGAACTAGCATAAAACGGTTGCCCAGCGCTCCCGAACAGGCCAATGTCTCTCTCTTTGCTGAACGCGTCATCCCCTTTTGCCCAAACCTGCATCGGAGTGGCTCAGCCCAATGTACAAGTCGGCGATGCGCTTCAGCATTGTGAGGCCTAAAAAATAGCGGTATGCTCTGATCAAGAACGTAGCAATGGGCAGCGCAACGACAGCAGACTCAATATCGTGGCTGCTATAGAAAAAGCTGTAGAAGCGCCAAAGTCAGTCTAGCTTATAGCAACGAAGATCTAGAGGTTAGTGCGGCTGAGATAATAGCAACGTACAACACAATGGGCAGTAGGATCAGGACAGTTAGGTCGGTGCATGCAGAATTTTGTGGTCGGATAGGTTTGCGTGTTTGGCGTTGGATAGGGTTAGGGTGCACGCATATGCATACGTGTATGTGTACGTACGTACGTACCATCACACATGCATGAAAGGCTTCTTTATTAGGATGCTGAGATAGAGATGAGTCACAGGACCAGACACTGGCTAGAAAGAGCCGCCTGAGAAATTTCGGCTTTTGCAGCAGCTTTAAACCTTAACCGGCAGCTATGCATCGAATTGTCTCCTCGACCAAGATCAAGGACACCTTTCTTTCAGGAAGCCATCCTTGGTGAGCCTACTTGGCCCGTTCATGCCCTACTACTATTAAGCAAGGCGCCCGGTATTGACTAGCCTGGTGGGTTTGCCGCTGGAGCAATAAGCTCCAAGCCTTCTAACCCCCCTATCCGAGGACAGCAAGAGATGAGAGAAGAAGGCGAGGAGGGGGAGAAAAAGGGGGGCATTGATCACTTGATATTGAGGCTTATTTCTTTTTCTCCTAGAGAACGAACGATAACACGACGCGACATTAGCACGTTGAAGGAAGAAAAGGCGAACCGTGATTCCCAATTCCGCAGGCGACTTCACAGTTATTTGCTAGGCGGATACGAAGTGATTGACGGGGCCAAGACATTTGCTGTTTTCTATGCAGGCTACACGAACTGGGGGCTCTGCTGGAAGAGGATGGAGGGCGAGAGCAAAATGGGACTTTATACGTGCGTACACAGACACACGTACATGTGAAGTACGACGCCGACAAATGCACACATAAGACAGGCAACATACGAAGACGGGCCGCAACATGAAATCGTGGCTGTGGTCCAAGGTTGATTTCATTCCTGGGCTGGGGGGCAAGGGAGCTTTGTGCTGCCTGTGTACATGTTGTGTGCTTTTCTGTGTAGAACCCTGAGCATTCGTCTGAAGTCTGGAGTTTGGGACGACTTCCGCCTCTTTCTCTCAGTTTGATTACGGTGAAGCAAACTTGCAAGCCGGACATTTGTCCCGCTCTCATTCCAATCCTATCCCAATTCGCAGATTTAGCCGGGTTGCCTTTTCTTGTTCTGTGTTTCCCACTGTTATTGGATTTCTTCCTCTCTTACTCTCCTGCCCTCCTCCACTCCTCCCCTCCTACCCTCTTCTTCTCTCTTTTTCTTTTCTCTCTGCATGCTTTTGTTATGATATTGATGTTCCATCAACAGGGGTCAACCGACGGTGCTGTTATACCGCGGGCTCAGCAAACGGCACGTGCATCGGTGGCCATTGTCACGGACTATGGCGGGGGGTGAAAAATTGTGCAGCCAGTCTATTAGCGTAGGAGAGCGGGGAGGGTTTCCTAGAGTTGTGTGTGTATATGTATGTACACATATACACAAGAAAGCCATGTCGAGCTATTAGCGGGCTAGCATTCCAGCAAAAATGCATAGACGGTGTTTAAAAGTCATTCTTCGGACGTGACCGTGGCCTGAATTACACACAACCCACAGGTCAGGAAACCTCTTCTTGTGTTCCCTGCTAATAACTGCTGTGGCACATGACTATCAACAGGAAGTTTGTCTTGTTGTCTTTGTGCTGCCAATCAGACTTGCATCGTGTAGTTGTGAAATTTAGGAGGGCGTTTGAGTAGTAGTAGCATGCAGCAAACAAGCATTCAATTCAGTCTTATTCTCGTAAGGCACAGGTTCAGGACATATGCTTGCATAACACGATGCATAGCTGGGAACGCTGTATTGTGAAGCACCTTACTCTCCCTCCCATTCCCTGTTACCTGCAAAGCTATACTGTTTGCATTTTATGTCCTCTTTGGCATGTACTTCTTGGCTGATCTGCAACCTAAAAGATACCTTTTTATAGTGTGTGCATAAATTGACCCGGGCTCAGGGAAAAAGAACAGGATGCACAGATGGCAACAGCATAAAACAAGCAGCGTTCTTGCCTCTTTCCAAGTGCTGTTCTTGAAGAGTAGGTCAGTACGGGATAGTACGTGCGTTGTGTATGGGTGGCAGCGCGACAAGGGCAGGTGGGAAATCCGGTAATAAAGGAAACAACTTTGTTCTGGACCTCCACTCCAGATTAATGCGGCCAGGGTTTTGGGCACTGGGCTGCTTGCTTGTTTGTTAGGCTTGTGGCTTGTAAATACAGAAACAATATTGTCTCAACTACCAACGTTTGCAAGGCAAGGCAGCCTTCGGCTTGGGTTCTTTTTTGATTAGGCTATCTTGTACCCCTCGCGATTTTTTTTCAACGAAATTGAGAATGCATCATAACTGCGTTGGCTGGCTTTCTTTTTTCCCCCTCTCCGCATGTTTTGATGACTGAGAATAGGGTGCCCCTGGGGGAATTGTGCAGTTTCTTTTTCCGATTTATCGCTTAATTTATTTTTCCAGCCTTTTCTCTTGACCGACCTGCCGATTGAGCCAACCTTTACAACTACCCGTTTCAGGCACAAAACCAAATAGATGGGGGCGGAGAGAGAGAGAGAGAGAGAGAGAGAGAGACAGAGAGACCGTAAATGCCGTAAATGGGGGTTGGAAGACCCAGAAAGAACGGAAATTTCCAAAAATACTCAGAGAAACGGAGAGAAAAGGAAGGAGTCATGGGGATGGGCTGGCAGACCCTAGTCCCTGACCTGTGCCAGCAAAGAAGGAAGGGATTCCAGTTGCGATGCTTGCCTGCTTGATAACAAGGCTTCTGTTTTGTTCTCAAAACAGCAATAGCATCTAAGGTGCTTGCCTCGTTCAACACATAGGGACAAGCCATCTTCATGGGGATGCGATGCACTAAAACCCCATGCATCTCTTTAACGCCCAAATTGCTTCCCCAACTATGTCATTTGATCTAACGGGCCCTTTGGGCTTGTTTGTCTGTATGCTGGATCTGTACGTACAGGGAAAGCCCTATTTTGGTTGGGTTTTTGTGGTTGACTTCAATCCAAACCCCATGCACGTTTTGACTGTGCCCTGCCGGGAACAGGCTGGGAGAGAGGAGGGGCAGAGCTGTCGTTTTCATGTCTAGTATCTTCGTTACATGTACTGTCCATAGCAAACAGCAGGCCAAAACGTAGATGTTGGGTGGCGTTGTTTGGCGTTTTGGTCGATGGAAAGAAAATTCCGGGCTGGAGGAAAGAGGCAGCTTGTTTTTTTTTGGGCTTTTTTTTTTCTTTCTTTTTGCCGCACGGCAGCTTCCCCTCTTATTCTTGCTCGGGGTTCTTTCTTCTTCCATACCTTCCCTTTTTTTCTCCCTCACTTACGTTGCTTGGCCTAATGCATAAATCACAGTCCCTTCCACAATCAAGCTGGCTGTAAAAAAAAGAAAAGCAAGGCATGACAGGACAGGAGAGGAAAGAGCACTGAGAAAAGCCTGCGATAAATTCCATGCCTATTTTATGTACGTGCCTGCAGGGTCTTTATTCGAACTGATTTTATTTGCTTTTTTTTTTTTTTTTTTTTTTTTTAATTTTTTTATCAATTACCACTTCCTTTTCTCCTTCTCCATATTTCATCGGTCTCTTCTTCATATACAACGTCCATCTTGAGCTTCATCTTTTCTTTCCTCTCTTCCTCTATTCATACCTCTCTTTCCAGCTTCTCTTTATCGACCTTCCCTTCACATATCAATAGCTAGATTATACCCCCCCTTCTATTTGGCCACTTTAGGATCTTATCAAGGTCAAGACCCCTTCAAAGTCATTCGATTTCATCGTGGGGCTGGCGACTCACATTCACCTCTTGCTTCACCAGCTGGAATTCGCACAACGGGACGGCCGCCGCCATCTTCAACCCAACGCTTCTTGAGCTGTTTCAGCTCCTGTGCTCTGTTTTATGGCTTTATGGCTGGTCTCCTTTCTTAGACCTTGAACTTTGTCCCGTTAGTTAGGCACTAGAGCTTCCGGATCTTCAGGATGCCTTCGCGCCAAAGCCGCATTCCTCCCACCTGTGCCTACAACCACCGCCACCTTTGGGCTTAATTATTCAGCCGCGATATATATACATAGATATTTTTCTTTCCCTCGCTGGCTGTCTTCCATCTTCTATCACCATCCCTTTAACTGGGACCATAATCGCGACCACTTCACACTCGCATACACACACACATTCATACACAACTGCCAACCATGGCCATATGGCATTTTCGAAAAAAATCGACCGATGGGCGCAAACGGCCGCGAAGCGGAAATAGCCTTTCAGATCTCGAGGGCTCGTCTCCATCTCCACCACAAACCGATGTCGTGCTCGCCCAAGACGCCGAACCGTCGGCCACCCACCCACAACAACCTCGTACTCCTAAGCGCAGATCAACCCTCAAGAAAAAACGCCGGACGGAGCCACCATCACAACCCCGGACACATGGCGATGCCAGTCCTGGACATGCTCGTGCCTTTAGTTTCACTGAAGATCAACCTGGAAGCATCAGTCCGCAAGTACTGCCAGAAGTTATAGTACAAGACAATGTTGTTTGGGAGATCCCTACGCTCAGTCCCCATCGACCAGAGAGGACCAGCAGATCACCGAAGAAGCACTATAGACGAGATCCCGCACGCGAGACTGAAATCCAGGCCATAAGCACTGTCTTAAACACCAGACCAAACTCCACGTGCTCTCGTCAGATTTCGCGAAAGACAAGTAGCAAGCACAAACACTCTAGTAGCTTGCAGCACCGACACACTTCTGATGACAGAGATGAGATGGAATTCCCTTCAGCGCAATCTCTCCGGTCGAGTATGTCGAGCGATGGTTCTGATAGCGCCGCCTATTTGGTCACCGTTCTTGGATCCCTCGCTCCACGTCCGACACTGAAGTGCACCTCTCGTCCCAATTGGTCTCCCAATGTCGATCGTACTTCTGCCTCTAGAGCACATAGGAGCATTGATCTGTCACCAACACCCTCCAACATCGAATCCCGAGCCCGCATAAATGGATTGGCCGATGCATTTGATTCCACTGATCTCCGAGCTGTCATGGAGAGAGATCAGCGCCGGCGTGAACGCAAAAGAATACGAGATCAGGAACGGGCTGCCGAGCGCATTGCCCGCAAAAAGGCCGAGCAAGCTGCGCTGGCTGAACAGGCTGCTGCTTCTAAATCTACACCGCCTAGGAACATGGAGCGTGGCGTCCTGGGCCGTGAGCTGATGGATCCTGTTGAAATACATCCTGGGCCATCAACGCCGCAAAGTATGGAAATTGATGAGCTTGTGTTGGAAGAATCATCGCTCTTGAATAACTTGCGCCCTGCAACACCAGAATCATTGGCCAGCTGCGATGGCGCAGATGCCAGCTCTGTTTTGTCAGTTGTTGAAAATCAAGACTATGGAATGGATGATGTGTCAATGGAGGCTGATGTTGGAGTCGTAATAAGCAGCCCAACATATCCATCTAGCGAACTGCTACCTGAGGGGCTGGCTTCGAACGAAACTGTCGATCAAACTGAAATTGACCGCAATCGTCTTCAGCCCGAAGTTTTTGTTGAGTCTGAGCCCCAGCCCATCCTGCAAACCAGACCTCATGCTAGCTCTGTTTCTTTTACGCCTACCCTTTCACCATCGGCAATTATTGCGAGTGATGTCGACCAGAGTTCGACATCGACCAGGCGTCGCTCGCTTCGGACAATGCTTAGATGGGGCTCGCGCAAGCGTAAAAAGGCACAGCCTGTCTTTATAAACACTTCTCGAGACGCAATATCCATAGAGACTGCCCGCTCGCGCGAATTTGCCTCATCTTCAATCTATGATTCTTCAGATTATGAACTACCTATCCCTAATAACCCAACACGCATTGTCCCCCGTCGCACACGATCGCGTTTCCGGGAAGACCTTCCCGAGCTTCCCATTTCACCGCCTGCTTCTCCTTTAAGACAAGAGCGTGATTTGTCAACTATCATGTCTGTTAGTGAGCGCATGAGTGTGTTGTACAGCTCAACATCCAGTCCTACGTCGGCACGCCATGGCCGGCATCGCTCGATCGATGCGCTAAATTGTAGCTCTCCAACGCTGCCTGAACATCAAGTTCAGAATGAGCTCGAGGGCGACGAGCAGTTGACTGATACACCGTCTCCGGAGCCCCGCTCCATTTCCGTGGCATCAGTTGGGTCGGAGTCGGAGTGGCTGGCTGGCCGCCTGTCAAGTCGCAATTTGCCAATTTCACGGTCTACTAGCCGGCGCTATGCAGACTCACCAGAACTAGTCTGTGATGACGAAGCCACGAACAAGGTCAGCACTGAGTTTGGGTTTGTGCGTGGATCTTCATCGCAAGCACATTATACAGACGAGAATGTACGGGAGACTGTTGGTCAGGAGGGCGGCGGTCTTGCGTATGACATGGGTGACGCCAAGGCTCGTGCCAAAACAGACACGGTAACTAGGGTTTCTGCATTGGCTGACACTAAAAAGAACACTACAGTACTGGAGGCCAATGCATTGCAGCAGCCTTCGGGTGCCGAGGACCACCAACCCAATACGGGCTCTGGTAACATGTTCTGAACTGAATAACGGCCCATGTGTCTCAGTCTGTGAAATTGTGTGACACAGCGTTGCACTGACAGCTTTCCTTGTATTTCCAATCGCCCTAACGAAACTTGCAACGCAATCTGGGCGTTATTTATGATTTGCCATGGGTATGAATTCATTAATGTTTGACTAATTAACGCAGCCTCTCACCCATTCTTGTCAGCCGTCCACTCGTTACCACCATTCCCAACTAGGGATAATTATCAAATGGCAATTAATATGCCACTGATATCGTATCATCGCTCGGATATCCAGCGTTCTTCGTTGTTCATGACGAGATATATGAGTTACCGACCTCTTATTCACTCATTACCATACTGCGACCCTTTACATTTTCCTTGATCCTTCTTATACCTCTCAAAAACCTCGCAAAAACAGTTGAAAACCTTGACAAAAACAACATGACGACTATAACATAAAATATACATGTGGCTCGAGAATGGGCGACGAGGCTCGTTTACTACTCAAACTGTTGGGAGCTCATACCGCACTTGGTAAGTTTCGTTGAGGCTTTTATTGATACACAAACTTTGACGCAAGGGTACACGAAAGGTTTGGCTCTAGCTGTGTCTTACTCACAATTCTTGGACATTGATGTACGCAATATCTTTTTGCATTTCCTGCTTTTTGTTTTCCTGCACCTACACAGCGATTTGTTTTTCCGGATTATTTATCTCTCCTTCATATACCCCTACTTGCTGCTCTGTCACAGTTACACATGGTCGTTTTTGGTTCTTGATTTTTCTGTCTTTTATTTTCACGTGGACTGTCCACGTGGATCATTATTTGTTCAATTTCTTTTTCTCTTTATTGTTGGAGTCTGAGGGATATAGGAATGGGAGGAGGAAATGCGTGTTATTTAACGGCAGGTGCAGGTGAGATTATTGATATCTTGACAAGACAGCCTGTTTGTCTTTGTCATTGGGTGGTTGTTTTTCAAACAGGAGTTTTATAGATGTTAGAACACGAATTCTCGGTGGCCGCTTTTTAATTTGCCCACAACATAATATCTTGGCTTGCGCTTACTCCGGAGGTTGTTCTGGTGTGTGCGTCTGTGCCCTGGAGTTTTGCATTGTCTTGTCGATCATGTGCGTAAGGGGTGGTGCATAAGTGGTGCATTATGCTGGGGAGAAAAAGAGCGTTCGGGAATTTTCGACAGGGAAATCTTAGAATCATTGGAGAAACATGAAACGAGGCCGGTGAGGAGGCCTAGTCTAGAGTAATGAGCAGCAGCAGAATGCGTTTGACTTGTTGGCTGTGATGTTTGCGAATTTGAAATACACGACATGATGACTAAGGCTTGGAGCTCAGCGCCTCAAATATAGGGAATAAAGCTTACGTTATAGAGCCAAAGCATTTTAGCTACAGCGCCCTTCGCGCCGCAGAGGCCATCGCCATGGTCGTACAGAATAATAAAAGCGGGGCGGTGCAAACGGGCTTAGTCAGCAGGCACTGGCTTGGCAGAACTCATTCCTTCGACTTGTTCTCCTGTTATTGTGAACAGTATTCAATCACGTCAGTCATCACTTCTTTTTCGCTTGTTCTGTTTCTATATTTTTCTTCATCCCGGCCCCAGATCCGTAATTTAGCTTCTTTGTTTTGATTCGTCTTTCTGGCCTTTACTGTGCATTGGTCTAAGCGTTTGCCTTCTGCCTCAGTCTCCCATTGATAACCTGTGACCGACGACACAATTTCTCGACGAGTCCTTGGCGATTATAGCTTCACGACGAGACGATAGACAAGACTACCTGATTTTTTCTTCGTTTCCCCTTTGACCGGCGATAAACTAGCAATACGGTTGACCTGCCTGCGCACCGGGTTAATTGTAGCTTACGCCCACTATCCTTCGCATACCATGGCCGAAAATTGTTGAACAACACTTTGCTGCCTCGGACTCATACGTCTATACGATCAAGCGTTACTTGCTCTTCTTTTCTCTTTGTCACGAAATTGTGGTAGATAGCGCCTTTACGCTTCGAAAGGCTGCAATAATCTTTCGACGGTACGATACGACACGACTCCTATCCAACCCCCCAGAACACAACACACAGTCTGTAGCTCTAGCCATGGCCGCTCTTCACTTCATGGCCGGTCAGATGACAGACGTCCGCCGGAAGGCCGTCATGGACGCGCAAAAGATGCAGTCGACTATCTTGAAAGAAATGACGGCGCAAGGCAAGGAAATCCCGCCGTACGAACTAATGGAGCTCATTGGAAAGGGAAGCTTTGGCCGTGTGTACAAGGCTACACACCGCGACACCAGACAGCTTGTTGCAGTCAAAATCATCAGCATAGAGGAGGGCGACAGCATGAATCCCACCAATTCGGACACCTTTAGCGATATTCTTAAAGAGGTCAACACGCTTAAGATGCTGAACAGCAGCGGTGCCCGCAATATCAACATGGTGGTTGACTCGCTGTTAGTAGACCAGTCGATCTGGATGGTCACAGAGTATTGTGCTGGTGGCAGCGTGGCCACGTTGATGAGACCAACTGGTGGGCTTCCTGAGAAATGGATCATTCCCATTTTGCGTGAGGTTGCCGAGGCCATGTCATGGGTGCATAAAGAAGGCATTATCCACAGAGACATCAAGTGTGCCAATGTGCTAGTCACAGACGTTGGCGGCGTGCAACTGTGCGACTTTGGAGTTGCTGGCATTATAAACACGCGCTTCGATAAGCGGTCGACCGTTACTGGGACACTGCAATGGATGGCACCAGAGCTGTTTGAATCAGCTGCATATGGAACCGAGGTTGATATCTGGGCATTTGGTTCTATGGTTTACGAAGTTGCGTCTGGACTGCCACCTAATGCGACAACACTGCAGAATATACCAAACATTGGCAAGTTCCTAAAGAACAATTGCCCTCGACTTGAGGGCGACCAGTACTCTGACTTGCTCAAGGACATGGTGGCCTATTGTCTTGTTGATGATCCTGCTATGAGACCACGCATAGAAGAAATTCAACAACATCCGTACATTGCCGATACTGAGGACCGCTTTCCAACGGCATCACTTTCAAAACTGGTCAAGGCCTATCGTCTCTGGGAAACACAAGGCGGCAGCAGACGATCGCTCTTTGCTGTTGGCGGTGCTCAGGGGCAGCTTGAAGACGTGCCGCCAATGCCTGCTATGGATGATTGGAACTTTAATACTATGAAGGAAGCCCTACACGCTGATGATCCTGATGCGTCAGCAGTTTATGATGCCTACGGGCCTGGTGTCGACTTCCCGGGTCAGGCTCCCCCACCGCAGAAAAACGGGCCACGTCGCCGTCGTAGACCGCCGAACTTGAAGGGGCCAACGGCACCACTAGAGAAGGTGTTTGATCCAAATACACTGACAAACTACCGCGACAATGCCCGCGCATGGTATGGCCGGGGAGAAAGCCCACCACTGACCTCGGATTTGCCCCTTCGTGATCACTCGCAGGGGCAAACTGTTCGCGAGTCGCTCATTAATCTAGACCTATCCTATGATGGCACGGGGACGGATGCACATGGATCTGATACCATCCGTGCAAGTCAGAAGCCGCAACCGCACGATAACCGTAGAACTCAGGACTGGACTTTCCCTGTCATGGCTGGCGGCGGATCTGGTCAGCCTGATAACCATGAAGATGAAATGCCGTCTCTGCCGCCGGCGTTTAACCCTCCAACCGAGATTTACAGTAGATCAAGTGCGAATTCATCGGCCGTGTCTTTGCAAAGTCTGTCGATCTCGCGACAGCCGTTTAATAGGGCGTCGGTAGCGAGCTTGATTGACTTGGACGAGGGCTTTGTTGGGGATAACTATTCGCGGCCTTCAACGTCGCAGTCAGATGCAGCCTTTGCAAGCGACACTGAAGAGCGGTTCGGGCTGGAGAAGCACACATCACGGCGGTTTGAAGTACCACATTCGACCAGAGAGCCGTCTCTCTATGTCTCATCAACATCCCAGCCACGAGAGCCGTCGCTATATGTCACAGCTGCTTCAGGGGGGCCACGGGAGCCCTCTCTCTATGTCAGCGATGCTAACACTACATCAGCGCTGGCTAACGCGGCTAACGGCACAAGCAAGAACGGATATTCAGACGCTGGGAACCAGGCGGACAATGAGAACGACGACGGTACAATTGAGATTCCCGACTTGAATGATGGTTACCGCGAGCCGTCGATTTATGTAACCAGCAGTGCGCGTACAGATCGCGAGCCCTCGCTGTACATTGACCTGGATGAGGCACTCTATGAGCGTCCGGAATCTCAGATGACCGACTACACACAGTATCAGCAACCAAAAAGCCATACAAAAGCGAGTTCAAATGCTTTGGCAGGCGGCCAGGATGCAAACGGTGTAGATCGCGAATCGGGGATATTCATACCTTCGTTCAGTGATGCCAAGAGACAGGCGTCGATGGTTATCCCTGATGAGTCGCGGACAGACCGTTTGCCCTCACTACTGATACCGGAGGATATGGGCCACCACAGCAGCAACAATAGCAACAGTAATGGACTGGTAGCAGCAAATCACGGCAGCGGCAGCAACACTGAATATACTACAGGAGGGTACAACGGCATGTACGAAGACTTCGGCCGGGATACCGACAGAGAGCTAGATGAGAATGACTCGCCACCACTACATCGCCGTGAGCCAAATCGAAGCAATGGCAGCTCAGCGGCAGAACCGCCAGCCTTCTGGAGGCAGGACTCAGTGTCGTCTAGCGTCGCGTCGTACTCGGACTTTGCCGCATCGTTGGTGCCGTTTGAAGTGTCGATGGCTCCCGATGCACCGACAGGAAACGTCATGGAGGGCCGTTGCGATGCGGACGATATGAAAATGGAGATGCAGCGGCTGATTTCGGCTATGCAGGATCATTTGGGCTACACAGGATCGATGCTAGAGAAGCTGCCTGTGAGAAAGGCAGAATTGCGTAGAGGGAGAGAGGAGACGCCCCCTAGAGACTGAGAGAAGGAAGGGGAATGAACAGGATAGGGCTCATGGGAGATGATTTATGGGCAGAGTGTACGAATTTGTATGGTATATCTAGGAAGACAATGTGTGTGTATGATTTTAACGCTATGAGAGGATCGTGATGAAAGCAGGATGTCACATGGAGGTTAGAAGGTTGGACTTTCTACGAGGCAAACAGACAGACAGGCCAATGCCACATGCTCCAAGTATGGTTTCATCCTATGGACACAGTTACAAGTAGGCAGCACTGGCTTTCATCGCATTGCCAGTGTTGGTAATCGAGACCTATGGATTTGCATTTCATCGAAACTGAAGCTGAGTGGTCGGCCAAATGACCCCCCCCCCTTCAAATTCTGTTATTCTATACCTGCTATCGGCCAATCTGCGATCTGCCAGTCTGGTCGTGGTGTATCTCTTTCTGCCCACGGCATCCGCCACTGCCATCGTTTCCCACGCCCTGTCCATCTTTTTTTCTTTTCTTCTCTCGTCTTCTCTCGTCACAACATGTCGTCTACCCCTCTCATATTCCTCCCTGCCTGGACACCCCGTGCCATTGTCGATCTCGCTACGTGCATTCTCGAAAACATTATTGACGGCGAGCCTCACTGGCCTGCAGTGAGCGGCCGTATGACAGCTTTAGGTCATTGTTACTCAAGTGCAGAGATCAAGTAAGTCTGCCTTAGGCCTAGACTCACCTAGCACATTCGCTTCTAGCCATACTAGGCTGGCCTGTTCTTGCTATTTCAATGATCTTGCTCACACCTGCATAGAGACCACTTTGCTAGTACCCGCAGTGTGCTCGTGAACGGCTACATCTGCGTTGACGACATCCTGCGCCAAGCGAAAGCTGCATGCCGGCACTCGAGTAGGCCTGGCCACACTGTTTCGCCCAGCCTATCCAATCTGTCCAGTTCCTCGGGCTCGTCAGCAACTGATATAATCTGGCCGTCTATCGAGCGCGACGACTCAGAGGAGCTGGAGCGGGCGGCCAAACGTCAGCTACTCTCATCCGATTGCGACTCGGAGTCTGATAGGCACGACAAGGCCCGGTCTGTCTCAGGGTCCGAGTACGAAGATGGGACTGATGAATGTCACCATGAGGATTGTGACAGTGATGATGCCAACAACGACCATCACCATGGCGACGACAAAGAGCCCTCATCTTCCTTGCCCCCGCCTAAATGCCGCCCTATACGCTCACATTTCTGCCTCGCCTACCCACCATCCTCGTTGTCGCCGCCTCCCGGCCTATCCGCCGTGCCATCACTTGTCTCGTCATCGCAGACTCGCGACACCCACGACCGGTCATCTGTCGAAGTTATCTACTGTCCACTACGCGTGAGCCCTGTGCCTGTTAGCCCCGACGATGGCCGCACCGATGAGCAGCGCTACGGGGTTCTGGCACGCATCATGAACCCACAACGTGTCGGAGACTCGTTCCTACAGGCAAGACTGGATGCACGGGCATATTGGGCGCGCAGACATCTGGCATTGGGGTACACGCCCGAGTCGTTTGACCAAACGTTGTGCATGTGGTGAAGGCCGTGGGTGTCGTGGTATGGGTAGAACTCGTGAATTGCTTGTCTATCTGCACAAGTATAAGAGCGGTTGCGGCTATGAAATGCATACAAGACAAGACTTGATCGGCCAGACTTCAAGTTAGGCTGTTAAAAGACCTTGGAAAACCTTTAGCTGCGCTTTTTTTTTTCAGCACCGAAGAAAAGAAGATAGTACTATAATCTCTACTTATTAAATAAAAATACATGAAACCGCATTGCCAAAAGACCGACGCCTACGCCTTGCTTGACTAAGACCACGCCAATTTATCATCCCAACGCCAACGCCAGTCTCCTCATGTTTCTAAAACTGCTGGTTCTGCTGCCGGTATGGCTGGTATGACGCATAGTCAGACGCTGAGCCCATCTCCTGTACTTGATCTGGCAGCGGGGCGTTTGGCGGGGGATACATGTTGGCGCCGTCAGGGTACATTGATGACGCACGCATAGTGCTACCTGTGATGGGCTGCGGCATCTGGACGTCAGACATATTGCCGGCACCGGATCTGTAGTCTAGCTCCTGTGGTAACATGAACGGGTTCTCCGGCGATGTGGTGGCTGAGGGATCGTCATAGCCGGCACTGCCTGACATGTTCATACTGGGAACCATGGCGGGAGGCGGTGCGGACGGCAAAACAGTGCGCGGTACGGGAGGCCTAGGCTGAGGGACCACGGTAAAGGTTATTCCGGGCGGCAGCATGATGGGCTTGAAAGGTTCAAAGGTCCCAGGCAACGGGCCGGATTTGGCGGTGGGCAGTGGCGGGCCGTTACGCATGGAGGCGCCAGGAGAGCCACCACGCAATCTAGACCGCTGCTTGTACGATCTGGAAAGAATTATAATGAAGCCAACAATGGCAGCAAGCCCGCCTAAAATAGGACATTGTATTAGCAGAGGCCTGGAAGGAAGGAGGAGTGGATAGAATACAGGCAACTTACTGACTGTGCCAAGACCAATGCCGACATTGGCTGTGCTATTGTCAACAGCAGGTGTCTCTCCAACGGGTGTCTCAGTGGGTGAAAGGCTTTCTTGTATGTTGGTTACGGTGGAAAAGGTAAGAGGAAGAATGCTGCTCCCCGGTGCAACGATATCTTCAGGAAGAGGCGTTATCGAGGGCACGCCCGGGAGAACAGCATCAGCAGGCCTAGTGGTTGTTGTGGTAGTGGTCGGTAGGGGTGAGCGGCGGGAAGATGAAGACGAGGAGGAGCTGGAAGAAGAAGAAGGAGTGGAAGTCGGATTTCTTGTCTGCGGCTCGGCTATGATCTCGGCTGGTGTAGTTGCCGCTGGCGGCTCTGACCGCACGGGCGGAGTCGATCTGGTCGTAGTTGACAGTGTGCTTTGTGTCTCAAGTAGAATCGGGACTAGCCCACGATGTGACGAGGTGGCAGACGTAGCAGGCGTGGACTTTTCTGCATCAGGGGGGGCCACAATAGGCGCTGCTGTCGCTGGCGGGGGAGTTGTTTGAGGCGGAGGCGTTGCTATAGGCCGGCTTGTGGAAGTTGAGGTAGTAGGTGATTGAACAGATGGAGTAGAGGCTGGAGGAAGAGTGTTGGTAGGCGGAGGCGCACCGTCGCCGGCACTACCGCCATCACTGCCAGCACCATCATTAGATTCAATGAGTTCTTCCGAATCAGACTCCGAGTCAGATGCCGAATCAGACCCGGAGACTCCGTCACGCTCGCGGATGGCGAATCCCCGCTTCTGGCGTTTGCTAGCAGGGCCTCTGGTGGCAGCACGAGATCTTCGACGAGGAGGAGCTCTGTGGGTGGCCAGTGTTAGTGGTAGGTCGGGAAGGGCAGAGAGCGATGGAAAGATGGACAAACCGTGGTAGGTTACCGTCAACTGAGCCGGGTTGCTCCATTATTGCAAGTGTGTATAGCTGCTAAGAGGGACGGACTGCTCTAAGGTTGTAGCAGAAGTGGCCAGCACTTGTGCATGAACAATTGATGGAGATGAAGGCAAATAAGCAGAAATTAAAAGAAACAGAAAGTAGAAAGTAGAAGACAAGATAGATACAGGATGTGAGGACCAGCCTACTGCATGGAGAAGCGAAGGGAAAGGAGGGGAGGGGCCGCTCAAAAGAGGAGCAAGAGATGAGAAATAAGAAAGGAAAAATGAAGGGAAGAACAGCCTTCTATGACTTTTGTTTATACGACTTGATATCTCTGGCTTCTTTCACACACATGCTCCTTTGTTTCGAAAGTGTAGATCGCCACCATCAAGTGGCACGCGAACAATGGCATGCTGGGTATGTTGAAAAGAGCCTCTTCCCTGGCCGGCTGGGGGCGAGGAGGAGGCCATTTACGTTTCAGGGACTAGTCGCTGTTGTCTTGGCACAAAATTTGCGAGATGTTCGCAGGCTGCGAGCAGCGGCTGGCGCTGTTTCTTAAAAGAATGTGCAATATAGCTTTTATTTAGACGCTGGGCGCAGAAATTCAAAGGGGGACGAGCCAAGGGCTCGGAAGCCTTGACATTGCCGTGCCTTCGGGGCGGGTCCGATTCCGACTTTCCGACTCCGGCCCGTCTTAATTTTAGCTGCCGTCTGCATCTGTCACGGCTCGTGCCTCCTCTTGTGATGCTATGATGCGGCTCTAACAAAGACGGCTATTGTACAAGACAAGCTTCACTGATGTCTCCCTTAGCTTCTTGGCCTCTTGGCTCTGCCTGGGCTGTCGTCAGCTTGTCCAAGATAGGATAGGTAGATACAAAGCTACACATGTATACCCGCTGTCTCTTTACAGCCCTTTGCTTAGTCGCTTTCCCTTTCTCGTTCACGCCGCCCCCGATCTGTTCAGCGTTAATTCTCAGACTTGTCATGTTAGATCTTGTCACTCTCTGAGACTTGGGCCCTTTTTTTCTAGTCCCAGCATGCAACAACTTGACTGGGGGCACACCTAGCTAATCCTCAGCGTGAGAGAGAAGGAGGGAAATATGCACGTCCTCTTTTTCTATGAGAAGAACATAGTCTTGGCACTATGGCCCTAGAAATATCTCGTTTCCATGATCTACATCTAGCCAAACTTCTTCCTCTTGCTCAGTCCCCTATGCTGTAACCTTTGCCTTCAAGCAGTATGAAAACAGTCTTCAACCCCTCCATCCTCCCCCCCTTCCCGTCTCTCCTTCAGAAGGCCACGCGTAACTTGTCGTGATTCTGTATGGGATCTTGTCCTAGAAGGGGTGGAGGGGGATGGGGGCAGGCGGGACCGCCTGAGCAGCACGGAAGGGATGAGATAAATAGCAGAATGACAAACAAACAAATTGACGCTGTTGGCGCCATAGGGCGACTTGGATTTGTGCAAAAATAGAAAAAAAGCTTCTTGTTTCAACTTTAGGGCGTTGAAACATGTCCAAAGCCGAGGGGGACCATGGCCACAGAAAGGCAAAAAGAAGAAAGCTCCCCAACTGGGAATCGAACCCAGGTCACCTGCGTGACAAGCAGGTATGATCTGTGTTGCGAGGCGCCACGACCAACATACCTCAACAGTGGGGTTATAAGGGTTGCACGTGACTTCAGCCACAGCTCCACCCATCCATAGCCACCGAGGGCAACGCCCCAAAAGACCACTGGAACACC
>JAZBQP010000329.1:0-26911 GCA_038407015.1 Ceratocystis ficicola | reverse complement strand
GCTCTTTGCCTTCATGCATCCTCACAGGCGTGGCTGCCGACTTGATTTTGGCTTCTTCTAGAGGCCTTGGATCGCAAAAAGGGATTTGATGGAGTATTTGTTCGTGGAATGTTTGGTGGTTGAGAAACAGGTGAATGTTTGAGACCCTGGTATCAGAAAGACACTGTGTATTTATGCTGGCTTTTCATGCGCACCTGCCGGTGCGCATGCCACTCGACATAGGCAAGACAGGGGGTACAGTGATGAGTGTGTATCGCGCTTCGTGAGCCTCCAGCCGGAGGGTCACATGCCTATGCCTCCTGAGCGGAGCTACGCCCCGCTACATCCAAATCGCACCTAGGGTGAATGCATGTGACTAGGATTTGATTGCTGCGCAGTGTACAGTGCACATGGCATGGCGCATAGTTTGTGGTGAGGCTGGCCGCGCGCCGGCCGCGCGCCAGCCACCAGCAACGACATCGCACTTGGGGTGAGTGCATGAAACCGGGATTTGGGTTCTACGCAGTGTACAGTGCACATGGAATGGTGCACAGTTGGTGGTGAGGCTGGCCGGCGGCAGCAGCTGCTAACCAGGCTGGGGCTACGCCCCGGCCTAGCCGGCCTAGCCGGCCGCGCGCCAGCCACCAGCAACGACATCGCACTTGGGGTGAGTGCATGAAACCGGGATTTGAGTTCTACGCAATGTACAGTGCACATGGAATGGTGCACAGTTGGTGGTGAGGCTGGTCGGCGGCAGCAACTGCTAGCCAGGCTGGGGCTACGCCCCGGCCTAGCCGGCCGTGCGCCAGCCCCCAGCACCGACCACCCTGCAGCTCAATCTATTTTTGTTTGCAGAGTTAGACAGCTACATTCAGCTCTAGCCATGTTCTGTGTTGGGTGTCGATGGCCTTACTCATAGAACGGTCTAGTGACGACATCGCCAAGGGTTGGACGTAGGGGCCAGGCACAGCCAAGCCCTGTTGAGGCCGTCCCCCTTTTTCTTGTTTTCTAAACGACAGATACTTGCAATGAGATTTCAGTTATCAATCAAAAGGTCATTAACAGAAAATGGACTTAAAGTGTGTCGTGAAACCAAGACCTCCCAAGGCTGGGGCTACGCCCCAGACTTGGGTTCTTAGATTCTATTCCTTCCCGTTCAATAAACATGCTCAGCCTTTCACATCTTTTATTCAGCCTGCGCATTCATCAAACTCCACTCTGTTCTGGTACAAAAACGCATTTTCAAAAACTCTATGCGAGTTCCACTAGAGGGCCAGAGCCAGGCCAGGGCTCAGCCCCGGCCCTGTCTCGCATTGTAGATACCTTATTCATTTCGACAAGCGTTGCCAGTTTCACACCCAAAAGCTACTCATCGATTAGGAAAAAGAAAATCAACATAATGCGACGACCTCTGCCCAGGCGAGGGCTACGCCCTCGCATGGGCCCTCGATGCTTGCTGTCATTTCTAAGCAAAACAGTGTTTGACGTTTTACACAGTTGTAACCAGGGACTTAGCATGGACTTGAGCGTCTCCAAGATTTTCTTTTTCGTTATAGAGTAATCATACAAGTGAACACTTTTGTCTCCACTCCGACAAAAGCCCATCGGAGCCCCGGCCGAGGCATGGCCACAGCCTTTTTCGTCTCCGTTTTGCCACGCTTTCCTATTCTCTCTTGCAGCTAGTACCTTCATGGCACTTTTTGGTCATGTGGCCTCAATTAAATTGTGGGCGTCATGACAAAAAGTTTGTGGGCGGCAGATGGGAGTGCTATTGTGCGTTGACGTCCACCCGGGCCGGGGCTACGCCCCGGCCCAGTCCTCCGTACCAGTTGCTCATTCTGCTTCAAGCTAGTATACCTAACTTCACACTACGCAATACTTGGTTGTTAAGAAAAGCTTATATCGATAACACACTACATCATATGCCTGGACCGGGGCGTAGCCCCGGCCCAGTCCTCCGCACGAGTTGTTCATTCTGCTCCAAGCTAGTATACCCAACTTTACGCCGCGCAACACTTAGTTGTTAGGAAAAGCTTATTTGGACAATACACTACACCATGTGCTCGGACCGGGGCTACGCCCCGGCCCAGCCCTCCGCACGAGTTGCTCATTCTGCTCCAAGCTAGTATGCCCAACTTTACGCTGCGAAACACTTGGTTGTTAAGAAAAGCTTATTTGGACAACACACTACAACATATGCCCGGACCGGGGCGTAGCCCCGGCCCTGGCCGTTTCAATGTATCTTTTCTTTTCACATCCACACGCGTTACATCTTTACATACTTTTCATGCGAGCTTCAGCAAATTTTAGAGTCTTGGCGTCTAAAGTCTTTGCTTTACAAGACAACGGCCCTCGCGGTAGCCTTAGTCTCTCCCGCGAAAATCCAGCTGGGCTGCGGCCTAGCTTAGACTACCAATTTTCCAGCTCCGCTTCATCACAACCCCTCTTTTTGCTGCTTTCGCATTCAACTCATAGCTCTTTACACCAAAAACCAAACCACCATTGAAAAATCTCATAGTTGTAATACACAGCACAGTTCACTCAAGCCGGGGCGTAGCCCCGGCTTGAGTTCACCGTGTTCATTCTTTTTTCTGGACACAAGCTTGTCTTATCGCCCCATGATTCCTACGCAAGCTTTGAAGGCATCCAAGATCTTGGCAGCTAGCCTTTCTGTGCTAAAAACAAATGGTTCTCCGAATAACGGCCCTCTCCTCTCAGCTGAAAACCGTTCTCCGGCACATGAAGGGCCGGAGCCTTCGCCCAGCTCTATTTTATCACGCCTTCTCTTTTACTCTTCGCCACTGAATATCACAAAAGCACTTCTATTTCCTAGAGCGCTACTTGAGCTACAGACATTTTAACAAGCATTTTGCTAACAAAGGTTAATAGTGACATTGTCTTCCAGCATTGGGGCAGCTAAACAAGACACTTGGCAAGCGGCGTAGAGGAAGAAGAGCCTCCCTGCAAAATACGGGGGAAATAACTCTAGAGAAAGGAACGGAATCAATTGAATAGATATACATAGATGTGCAGATACAGCTGGCCAAGTGGTGGTCAAAGAGGTTACTAAAATCGAAGGAAAGTGGCTTTGGTAATTGTGCAATGATGGGTCACGATTCAGGGACGTGTCAAGCAGTTACTAGAACCTCACATCAAGATTTTAGCAACCAGTTTTAATGAATTGGATGCTCTGTTATGTTTATATCTTGCATTTCATTTTCAAGGATTAGTCTTTCGGGATGTCTGCTTATAATGGACGTCATGCACATCAAGCAGGCCATCAACCTCTTCTCTGCGGATAAAGCCATACGCTAACAATATTCCGACAGAATCCGCAACTGACTTTTCTTTCTCGAGGCCCGGCAGCATGGTGTTGGAAATGGATTTCGCCTCAACCTTTGCAACAAAGCGTAGTAGGTACACGGCATCAGATGAAGCTTTTTGAATTTGCCGAAAAGTAATAAGCCAAGTAGTGGCTACAGCACCCTGGGAATTATTCAAGTGTACATCATCAACATGAGTATACTTCATGGGCTCGGTTCTGCCTTCATTTGGCTGCCTCAATAGTTCGAGATACTCAGCAATGGATGTCTGGTTGGCGTCCATATAATCTGCGGCTTGTGCAACTGCTAGCGGAAAATGACACGGCTCGTTAAGAAGCTCATCGATCGAATGCTTATCCCGTACATGCGACTCGTTACTGAGGCCCTCCGCACTGGGCATCAAGATAGTCGTCGGCTTCTTGACCGTCATTTCTTCCAGCTCAATACTATCACGCCTAACAGCCAGCCATGAGACCTTTTTACACCTTGCAGTAAAAATAATTTGTCCCGTCCCGCCTTGCTCTGTGGCAGAACAGTACCGATTCCGCTCTCTTTGGCAGCAGCATCAAAAAGACTAGCATCATCGACGTTATCGAGAATAAGAGGCCATCTCCCACATAAATCGGTTTCCAAGCAGTCCTTCACAACTATTCGTGCGTGGATCATCGCTATCAGATGTTTGGATTCCCAGTGCCACAGTGAACTCCTTGCAGGAATTGCTAAATCCGTTCATGCTTGTAGCAGTAACCCAAAAGACAGAGTAATCTGTGTAGTTTGCCTGCACCATATACGCAAACTTCAAAGCTACCTAGGTTTTACTCATACCCGTTTCCCAGAATCTCCAAATCTTGTTCGTGCCATCAACATAGCCTACGAATACTTCTAGACGACCTCGGTTGGTCAGCTTCTTGCCCTTCGTCTTTGTTGGCAGGGAGTTTTGGCTCATATGTGTCACAGCCTTACACCCAAACGTGTGTAAGTGGTTGATACCCTTGTCCATGCCATATTCCGCCCTGGTTCTTGATACGTCCGGTTTTCCTGGTGCGGGCTGGAAGTTGTTGGTATATGCCCTTGTCTTCATTGCCAAGAACTAGAGTGACATTATCAAGCCACTGGATTGTAGTGCTACCCGTGCCCCTTCTTCTAACGTGCGGTGAGATCTTTCCACTACACCGTTTTGTGACGACGTATATGGGTCAATTATCCCCCTGTCCTTGTTCCACCCTCTCGTGAGTAAGAGGAGTTCTTTGGCGTTGTCGGTTCTAACCGCCTTGACTTGCCATTTGGTCTGCTTCTCCACTTCCTCAATCCATTCGTTCAGAATACGATAGGCTTCAGACTTCTCTCTCATGCAGTAGGTCCAGATTTATGAAGTGGCGTTGTCGACGATGGATAAGACTAACCGTCCACCTTCCTCCAGAGCATCGATGCCGAAGTTGGCTGCCACATCTATGTAGACCAGTTCCAGCGGGTTCTCCGCTTTCATCGTTTACTTTCCTTTTGTCGACGTAATATTCGCCAGGGAACAGTCTCCGCAATTGAATGGCTTGACATGTTCCTTGAGACCTTGGGCACGTGCGATTTTGTTCATTCATGAGGCAGAGAGGTAGCCGAAGTTTTCGTACTTGAAAACATTCGCTGAGAAAGCATTCACCTGGGCTTGGTCAATACGGAGCTCATACATGCCTGAGTTCGAGTTTCTGTTGGCTTGTAAGATTACTTCGTCTGTCTCATTCACGATGTCCATATCGCTCTTTCCAATCACTATCCTATATCCTTCATCCACCAGCTTGCCTATGGAAATAAGGTTGTCTCATAAGCCTGGAACTTGGATGGCATCACCCAATTTCAGTGATCTACCTACGTCATCAACTATGGAGATTTTGCCAACAGTATCACCCATCAGTTCACCATATTCTACCGCGGTCGCAATCCTAACCGTGATGGTAGGATTCTTAGCTGTCATCTGTACTGTGTCAGTGACTAGGTGTCTTGTAGCTCCGGAATCCGCATAGGCTTTCTCTGTGGTTGGGGCAAAATTGCCTGGCTTCTTCACTCGGCAGTCCTCAGTTCTGTGGTTGTTTCTACGGCAAATTGCACAGCGGTCACCCTTCTTCAACTGGTTGCTGGTTGCTGCAATTGCCCGGGCTTTGTCAGCCTCAGCTGCCTCCACCCGCATGATTTTGCATAGGGCGTCCGGGATCGCCAGGTTGTCGGTGTAAGCCAGGTTTTCAGCTACAGTGCACAAGGCTCTCAGCTACAATGCGCAAGGCTCAGGGCTGGTTTTGGTCTGACGCGTACGCTATCAGCAATGACATGGGCCGTGTGATTTTGTCGACTACAGCCTGAGTTGGCCCCAGTTCGGCATAAATGTCATGATCGGCCAAAAGACTATTCTATCAGGTCTGGAAATCCTCAGCGATGGTGGGTGAGGCAAGGTTCCGTTTCACTCAGATAAGCTCAAACTCTGTGTATACCGGACCGAATGTGTCTTTGATCTGTCTATACATAACATTAGCCAGCTCTGCCGTGTCCTTGGGTTTGCATCGGCGAGCCAAGTTAACGTCCAGCCCCCGCATCACGATGGCAACGGCTTCGCGATTCCCGGAGTCGCGTATCCGGGGTTTTTCGTCCGCCTTGGTTATTCCATAGACAGCCTCTTCATGGCCGTACGAGCAGATATTGGGTCAACCGCTTGTTCCACTCGTGGTAATTCCTTCCGTTCAGTTTTATCGGCCAGTACGGGATGATCTTCCCTGTGTCGCTGTCGCCTTGGCTCATGGTTGTTGAAGTTACTTGTTGCATGGTGTCGGTTTCTCCAGTTGGTTCTCTATTAGTCTTCTGTGAAAGACGTGATCATAACCTCTGAGAATATAGGTCCAGTGTTCCATTGAGTTTCCCGAACGTTCTGTTCTATCTTTGCCCCCGCTCCCAAGTTTCGTTACCCCTTTACCTTATATCATGGCCTTCCTGATAAGAACGACAACCCTCCCTCTTACAACCCTCCGGGGGGTACCTTTGAGGTCTAGTGCTTCCCCTTCTTCCAGGCTGCTGGAGGACGACGCCTATGACACTGATAAGCGCTTTTCATTCTTTTCTTCTTCTTTGACTTTGTCATGGATCTTGACAATGAGCCGTGGAGCCTTAAGGCCACACTTACCCAACTTTGAGGCTAACCTCGTTGTCGACTCGCCCCCTTTTTTCACGATAAGTTTCGCGATCGCCAACTCCTCATCGCCGCAACACCACTCCAACTCAAGGAGTACACCTTCACGCTCAGGACTGGATTTTGAGAGCTCACACGGTCACCTCAATTTTGTCATTTGTTTTGTTTTTCTTGCGCTCCTCTGTCCTCATGCAGACTGGTGGCTGTGGCAGGTCACTAGAAAGGGGGCTGCCCTGCGCCTCATCCACACCAGCAAGGCAGCGGCCATCAGAAAAGTGGAAGGATATATCATGAGCCCTCGGTTGCTCATTTAGTCTAGTTTTTACTCGTCTCTTAAGAGGTTTTCTCAGGCTACACTGGACGCTACCGGCTTGCTGCTCATGACTTCAAGAAGTATGGCAAGTTTTTCAAAGGAACGAATGTTGTAGGGAAGCTAAGGGTTAGCCTCATTTCTGGGCTTAGGGTATGTCTGGGAAATTGGTTTTTTTTCTTTTATTTCTAACAACCACAGGTGGAAGACGAGTAACAAGCTTGCTTGGGAGCATACGTGCTTCGCTCGTCCGAGATTTGTGGTTAGCCTTGCAAAGGGTCATTTCTGTCCCATGACTAATCTAGAGTCGTTTGATCTCTGTGATTCCAGTAGACGTTAAATGTATTCAAATTCAGATTAGAACGACGTTCTATCGGTTTATCCATACCTCAGCCGGAGTTCTCCCGGGAGCCTGCTTTCGTCCAGCTGAGTGGCCAAATCTCTGTAGTGAAATATGTTCATTATTCTAGTTTCTAGTTCTTTCATCGGTGCTCAGCTACAAAAAGTGTGGGTCTTGTTTCGAAGAAGTGGGGCACGTGTGGAACGCCACTCAACGTGTGTGATGCGCCACGCATCGTGCCACGTATCTGCATCATGTTCTTACCCGACATTATTCCGAGTGGAGCTGGAATCTCCACAACAGACAATGTTGTGAATTGACTTTTGTTAAACTTGACTAAGACATGAAGAGGCTAGATTTTCTCCGTCAAGACACACCGCGTCAAACGTAACTATCTCATGTGTTTACCCGATGTTCACCCAGATAGTGGCTGAATATCCACAACAGACTAACCACCACCCAAAGCACATGCACGTTTGTCTTGCAACCCATGTGGTGCCTGCATGGACTCTTCTCTTATCAAAACATCATCAACTACACAATAACTCGATGCGCTGTCTCCATTTCATCATCAGCCAACTGATCTCCAAAGATTAGGACCCTTGAAATTTCGTTTCCTGACTTCCTTGCTTTCATTGTTAAGTTTTTCGCTTTATTAACGCAAATGATATGCGAGCGTCGCAGTTTTCAACAGCTTCCTCTAAAAGATTATAATAAAAACACCACTGTCGATGTGGTCCACAATAGTGGCAGAATACAGATGATTAAGCTATGGCACATGCCACACCGCCCTGGCCCGAGTCGACCCCTATTACTATGTAACAGACCGCATCCTGCGATAGATAGAGAATAGAAACCAGACATTTCCAAGCAGACCAAATTCACATCACCTTTGTAGACAGACGGGGTTTGAGTACGGTCACCGGTATTCTCACAAGTTATCCATAATTAGATTAGACTGACTTTTATCAACAAGCACAAACTATTTAATTAATTCAAACCACTCCAGTATGTCCTCCTAATGTTTAATGTTGTAGTTTGCTATTAAGCCTGCCTCCTCACCATTCTAGCCAAATACATAGACCATCACGTTTTGTCCAAATCAAATCTCTAATTTCAATATTATAGCATGAAAGAGCACCATTCATTATACCTACAAATTACTATACAAAAGACGCTCCGCAAGCTGTGCCAAAAAGTAGAAAGAGAGGACAGGAATCTAGAAGTTACTGACGCTTCTTGTGTGAGAGCACTGTGTAACGTTGCACGCTGAGTTGAAAATGTACGATCAAGTAACAACGATTCAAGGTATTTGGTTTCAATTACAGCACCATGTTTATCTTATTAGATCTTAAGATTCGCAAAATTTCGGACACGTAATGGAATCGCCGTCTCTGCCTCATCTGTGGAACTCGTTTACACAATAGATCGCCCGTAGCGCGAGTCGATGCTCACGTTCTCCGCTATCACATAATTTGTCGGCACTTGGCTTCCAAGCTAATGAGAACAGCGATCTAGCGTAGGTCTTGTCGATTTCCCATTATATACACTGGTGTATCAGCCCAAAATAGGCCTTCCTCCTGTATTTTTGCTCACATCAGAGTTGTCACGAGGGTTGATCTAAAGCCACCTTTTGTTTAATAGCATCTAGTAATTTGTAGCCAAGTCTAAAAGTGTAACAATGACCAACTGTGTAACAGCGTCTAACAGTGTAACAATGTCTAACAGCGTGCCACAACGTCTAATAGTGTGTAACAATGTCTAATAATGTGTCACAATGTCCAAAGTGTGTAACAATGTCTAAAAGTGTGTCACAATGTCTAACAATGTGTCACAATGTCCAAAGTGTGTAACAATGTCTAAAGGTGTGTCACAATGTCTAACAATTTCTAACAATGCATAACCGTGTGTAGCAAAGAATCGAGTAGGGTATCTGAATTGAACTGACTGGGGAACTTGGACGAGGAAACCGACGAGAACTGTCGACGAAGGTCTTTCTCCCATGTAATTGCTATGGTGAGCTTTCCTCACTGTCTGTGGACAGACAAGCTCTTCTTGAGCCTGTAGAGCTTGTTCCCATGTTCAGTGGGGGCCCTGGATCATTGTCAGGGCCTGAAAATTTAGCTGGGCCTGTTGTCTGATCCACCAAGAGAATTTACCATGTACTTGAGTGGAGAACACCTGTAGTTAGACCACGTAAAGAGCAATATTAGGATGGACCATAATTTAGTTTAATTCTTTCCTTCTCTCCTTCATCAGAAAACATTTGTTTGATTGCCTATGCCGAGTGCCTTTTCCTAGTTCAGACGTGGAAATTACCTGGCCTTAGTGCTGTAATTCTGGATTGCTTCGTTGGCATTTGGGATCCTTTGCTCACTACCCTGGGATGGCGATTATGCCACTAACGTATCTAAGGATCTCAACACTCTTCACGAGCCTAGGTTTGCAGTCACTCTCTGTGTAACATCAAACAATGAGCAACAAGAAAATTGTTGTGGATGTTCCGCCACTATCTGGGTGAACATCGGGTAAATACGTGAGGTAGCTACGTTTGACGCAATGAATGTATCTCAACGGAGAAAACCTAACCTCTTCATGTAATCAAGTTTAACAAAAGTCAATTTACAACATGATGCATTACTGGCAGACGCAGTAGGCCACATGGGTCAAATCGGCCCCAAACTTTATAAAATGTTAGTTGTATCACAATTAGGTTCATTACTTTCAGTTGTGATATATGGTACATTATTCGAGTTTAACGAGGACCAGGTTCTAAATCTCTTCACAGCATCGTGTGCCACGTATCTAAATCTACTCAATAGATCTCATTGGTTTGAATTAGTTCATTTATTAAAGTTCTAATCTACATGCTCTCTCAAGACTTAATTCCTTTCATGTTTAAACTTCTGAGGGTGTCAGCCCTTTAATGGGTGTTCAGCCACAAGAGGTGTGAGTCTTGTTTCGAAGAAGTAGGACATGTGTGTAACGCCACTCAAGGTGTGTGTGGTGCGCCACGCAACAACATCTCTCATTTACCCGACGTTATTCCGAGTGGAGCTAGAATCTCCACAACACTTTCCATTTGGTTTCTACGTTATCTAACAACATGACTTTTGCAGGAATCATAGGCGAGACATGCCTTGTGTACCAGCAGCATCTTGGGGCGTTGGTCCTCCATGGATATAGTGGCTGAAGCTGTGGCTGAAGTCTCGGCATGCCTCCTTCAAGGCTCGTGATGGCTCTTGTTACAGCATTAGGGGTAGTGGTTGCCAGCACTGAACGCTCTGGGCGCCCTATACAAAGGCAGCAGGCCAATCGAGAATAGCACGACTACCAGTGCTATCCAGGCTATTAGATCTCAAGGAAGCTTCATCTCGCCCCACATCACCAAAAATGTTGACCCTCAAAACGGAGCATTTACTCAAGCCGGCCCCGGCCTTTCCTGGCCATCACTCTTGGAGAATTCCGCCATCGCCATCACCTGAGCATCAACGACTTTCTGATCAGTCCCACCCCTTTCTCCTCTACAACAATATTTCCTCCATTCCATGGCTAGGCTTTGTTTGCTTTACCGCACTTGCTAAGAGTGCCATTTACCTATCGAAGGATCTGAGCCTCAGATTTCAACGGGATGCTCTCTGATACATCATCGCCTTCATTCCCTTTGAAAGCAACTTGAGTGTCTCGAGCATTGAAGCTAGGGGGCTCGTATTTAGCTCTCTCATAGTCGTATTTGCGAAATAACTGCATCTTGAGGTCTATCTGTCGCTTGGTGGATCTGAAAGCCTAGCCCTTGTCCACGCGGACACATCATGGCCGGCGAGCAACTAGTTTGCCATTTCTGCAACACCAAGCAATCGCAGGGGAAACCCTCACAAATTCAGATCGAAAATGAACTGAACAATCACATGCTCCTCTAGGTCAAATGGTCTCTGTTAGTTGGAGATGGTATTGCGACGAAATTGAGTGCCATTCCGCCAGCGGCAAAGGGCATGATAATTCACCTTGCAGTATGTCAGACCTTATTGCAGTTTTTTTCGAAGGGCCCCAAGGCTACGAAATTTAATAGCCCCCTTTTTCAATTGTGACATGTTTCTTAGTTAACAAGCAGTTGATTAGATGTGAGGAGGAGAGACTGTGAGATTTTTGGGGCACTCACTCACTCATCATGCATATTTATTTGAAAAAAAACATCGTTGGTGAGGGGGCATTTTACGACCTTCGGAGCCGTTGCCTAAAGCCGGACTACTCAATACACCAGACGACAAGCACAGTGGCTGCTCTTTCGTCTCTAACCTTTCCCATCAAACTTCTGAAATACATTCCTTTCGCCTGCTTCGGCCATTCTCATCCCGCCATGTGCCTCCTCCAACAAACGTCAGAAAAAAGGATATAATTTGCATCAAGACTCCTTTGTCTTCTCTTCATGGCCCCCAACGTTCCCAAGTTTTTTACTGATTCAGCTTATAACCTTATTGCCGAATCTCTTAATCCCACATACGACTTTGATCAGAAGCACAACCTACATCATAAGCGAATGTCCCGCAAATCCCTCACTCACTTCACTCTTTCTTCCATTCAATCAACTCTCAGTCACTAAGCATGCCTCAGTTAAGCCAAGAGGCCAATATTCTTCTTGCTCTCCAAGCTTTAGAAAATGACCCATCGTTAAGCATCCGATGCGCCGCATCAACCTACAATGTCTGCAGCCATACGCTATGTCGCCGCTTTGAAAGAATTCAGTCTCAAAGCAATATTCCTCCTAACTTACGCAAACTATCTGATACAGAGGAGAATAGCATTGTTCAGTTGATCCTCGACTTAAACTCGCGAGGATTTTCTCCGCAACTTCATACTATTGAAGAAACAGCCAATAGCCTGCTTGCCAATCGTGATGAACCGCCTGTTGGCAGGTCCTGGGCCGTCGATTTTGTTAAGCGACACTCCGACGTCCATACACGCATTTTTCGTAGAGACAACTCTGAGAGCGCCAAATACGACGATACGGACATTATTCGCGGTTGGTTCGAGCTCGTAGAGCATCAAATCACAGAAAATGGCATCCTCCTCTCTGACATCTACAACTATGGTGAGACCGGCTTTATCATAGGCTCCATTTCCAGCGGAGCAGTTGTCGCAGGTGCCGAAAGGCGCAAGACGGCCAGGTCGATACTACCTAAAAGTATGGAATGGGCCACTGCTGCCCAGGCAGTCAATTCTCAAGGCTGGGCTGTCGCCCCGTTCATCGTAGTCGCCGGCCAGTACCACCTCGCTAGGTGGCGCGAAGAGAGCAAGATCCCAGCTGATTGGGCTATTTTCGTGACTCAGGATGGTCGGGGTGATCACGAAACAAGTCTTAAATGGTTGACTCATTTTGATCAGCAAACAAAGACCCGGAAACGTGGTCGTTATCGTCTTCTGATCCTCGATCGCGATGAAAGCCATCACTCGGGCGACTTCGAGACCTATTGTAAGGAAAACGATATTATTACGATTTGTACACCTCCAAACTTGTCCTATTTGCTTCAACCTCTCAATGTTGGGTGCCGTGGGCCACTCGAAAAATCATACAGCCGAGAGATAGAGCATCTGGCCAGATCCTCTACAACCCGTAATACAAAGAGCAACTTCTTTTCGGCCTTTTATGCTGCCCAACAAGCAGTTATGACGGAGGACGTTATCAAGGAAGCGTTTAGAGAGGCCGGGCTTGCTCCATGGGACCCTGAGGCTGTTATATCGAAACTGTATGCACAGCCCCAGACTTCGACACCTGTCGAGGAGGCGGGCCTAATGAGCCCATTGGGCTCAAGAACGCCAAGTACTGCTGTCATGGCTACCTCGCAGTCAGAACACCTTGAGAGAGAGATCACAAGTGATCAAAATAGCTCCCCAGATTCGGTTCTAGAAGCACTAAAGTCATTTGCTAACGAAACAAAGTCCTTCATACATGAGATTGCGTTGATGAGGTCTGAGTTTCGAGACCTTCGCCATGTCGCCGATAAAATTAATAAGCGGTACAGGAAAAAAAGAGACCGCTTGCAGCATAGAGAGAACATGGCTGTAGAAGGAGGAAGTGAACAAAATGAACAAATGGAGGTTGATTCGCAGATATGGGCCGAATTGTCACGAGGTTGAAGTTAGAGACAGGTGGCAAAATCAAAGGAAAGCCACTGTGGGGCTTGTAGAAAAACAGAATTATGCAGCAACGTGATAGGTAGTTAGTTACTGGGACCTCTGAGAAATAGTATAGCAATTAGTTTCAATTATTAATTAGATGCCTTGCTGTATATTGGTCTTCATTTTCGAGGTAAAGATTTTCATGACATGCGCTTGCCTGTGGCATTTGGCCATCATGTACATAATCTCATAGGTTCTCTATCACTTTATGATATCACAGAGGTAGCCAACACAAGCGGTTGAAACTTCCTACTTGGATTTTTTAATGTATGCTTTGCATATTCTTGTTTGTCATCTATCCATCCTTGTATGTATTGCTAGCCCATGATTTCCTATCTTGGTATTTGATGGCAACTTCGCTTAAATGCTTCATCAGGAATTGCTCAGATGTAGACGCATCACTCTAACATATTTTTGTGCGCTGTTGAATTTTACGTCCATGAGAGCCCTAAAAACTCCGAGAAAAAAAAAAGGCTCTCCGGTGGATACTTTGATGCAGCACGTTGAAGGTATCAACACAGTAGGAGCAAATTAGAAGAGGCAATTGCAAACTTGACTCTGAGGCAACCAGTGACTCTGGAAAGCTTTCCCGGAAATTGCGGAGTTTCAAAGTTGATCTGTACTAATAATTACAAAGGATGTTTTGCATACGCGTTCCTTCCCTAAGCTTCCAATGGGGTTTAGCCCATTCTAATTTCAGCGGTCGCGTGGACTTGTGATTTTTTTTTCCATGTTTCGAGCTTATCCAGAGTTACCTCATCCGTATTGCTTTGTACAACTTTACATAGAAACCTGATCTCAGGGTGTGTACTACTTGCAAATAATCTAGCAAGGTGCTTCGCATCCTCCAGAAACTGCTCCAAACTACCTGGCCTCCTCAATACAACAGATCAAAAACGACGCTCTCTACAAATTTGTCTTTCTAGTGCGTATCATGAGCTTTAATCCCAAACAAAGCATGTCTCATCGAAATTTGTGCAGAATTTCGATTCCAAGTTCAGGAAGATTGCCCTTTATGTATCAACCACTGTAACTTGAAAAACAATTGCGAATCCAGAAAGTGTCTGTGCAGGGATATCCCCTCCCAATTTTTTGCGGCAGGATCATGTCAAAACAAGAAGTTGCAGTAGTCTGAGTACCCCACATCAGGATTTCAATCCTTATAGCCATGGATGTGTCTGCCACTGACAGCAACGGATTTCCGATGACATTCCAGGAAAAGTGTGAGGGGTGTGATTGTGCGTGAAGAATTTCAATTTAGTCTGTTGTAGAGATTCCAGCTCCACCCGGCATAACATCGGGTGAATACGTGATGTAGATGCGTGACACATGAAGTCGTGAAGTGATTCAGAACTTGGCCTCAATTGACTATATTCCGCCACTATCCGGGTGAAAATCGGGTAAATAGGTGAGGTAGTTGCGTTTGACGCGATGTGTCTCAGTGGAGAAAACCTCACCTCTTAACATGATCAAGTTTCACAAAAGTCAATTCACAAAAACTCGCGTAGTACACATGTCGCAAAATGCAATTTCCTAGAACTGAACATGTTGTGAGAACCTCTGCGATCGTTCCGGATAAGCTTCGGGTGAACTGATAAGAACATAGCTTGCCAGAGAAGAGAGGAGGTAGATATTAATGTAAGAATAGATAGTCAAAATAATTTAGTATCTTGGTATCTTGAAAGAATCAAGGACCAATTTAACAGTAAGTAACATGGGCCGCATCCATGTATGCACCGCAAAAATCCGCAGCCTTCAAATCCTTCATCTAATCGTCTATTTCTCAACTGTTCGTGGCGTCACAACCAAATACCCAGGCTGGAACTCTTCTCGCCCTTCGAGCTCTTCAAAATGGCCCGAAGCTAAGCATCCGACGCGCTGCAATGGCCTATGAAATTGACGAGCCAAGGCCGCGTCGCCGCCGGAAAGGCATTCAATCTCGATGTGACTGGATCCCTAAATCTCGGAAGTTTTCCGATCCTGAGGAACAGATCATCATTCGGTTCATTCTAGACCTGGATTGGCGAGATTTCATTCCTCAACTGCGTGGAGTTGAAGAAATAGCCAACCGACTGCTCGCCGACCGCGACGTGTCACTTGTCGGAAAGCGCTGGCCTTTCAGCTTCGTCAAGCGACACTCGGACCTAAAGTCGCGTTTCAACTGTAAATGCGACTACGGGAGATCCAAACGCGAACACCCAGCTATTGTTCGCGATTCGTTTAGGCCCGTGGAGAACACAATCGCGAAATACGGTGTCAACCTAGCCAACATCTACAATTTCGATGAGACTTGCTTCATGATTGGCGCCAATCACAAGTGGAATGGTGGTCATAGGCACAGAAAACTGTGGGGAGGCGAATTCGGTGCAAGCTAGAAACCGAGAATGGGTTGCAGCCATTTAGGCGATCAATGGCGAAGGCTGGACGATCGCGCCATTCATCGTGGTTGTAGGAGAGCACCACCTTGTCAACTGGTATCAAGAAAGCAGTCTCCCGACTGATCGGACTATTGCCACGACTCACATTGGCCAGGTTGACAATGATGTAGGTCTTCAGTGGCTCAAGCACTTTGATCGACACACCAAAACTCGATCAACCGGTCGCTATCGTCTTCTCATCCTCGATGGCCATGGAGTCACCACTCTGTCGACTTTGAGAAGTATTGTGAAGACAATAACATCGTCACGCTGTGTATACCGGCTTATTCGTCTCATTTACTCCGGCCTCTTGATGTAGAATGTATCGGGCCACTCAAACAGGCATAAATATCGTCGCGAAATCGAGCATCTGACCAGGTGCTCGGTAACCCACGTTTCCAAGACTGACTTCTTCCTGGCATTTCATGCGGCCCACAAAGCCGCCATAACAGAAAGCAATATCAAGGGGCGCTTCAGAGGCTCCGGGAATATTCCTTTGGATCCGGAAACTGTGATATCTAAACTTGATGTGCAGCTACGGACGCCGACACCGGTTGAGGAGGATGCCAGCCTCCCCGACCCTTGGGTTTCGAAGACGCCGGAGACAGTGTCCGAGACCACTTCTCAGTTTGAATACCTCGAAAGACGGGTGAGGCGACATCCCAGCAGTTCTCAATCGTCTATTCTTGAGGCACTCATGCCATTTACCAAGAGAACAAAGGCGATAGAGCATCAGGTGGCACTATTGAAGTCTGAGAACCAGATACTTGGACAGTCAAATAAGGCACTTCGCAAGCGGCACGGAGGTCAAAGGACCAGGATACAGGACAGATGGGAGATGATAGCAGATGAGGCGATGGAAGCAATGGATCAGGAAAATATTGATGCGCAGACAGCAGCTGAATTATCGAGACGTGGTGGTTAGGGAAGGTTGGGGCAGGCGAGGCAAAAGGCCGTGTGGGAGATATGACAGAACGGGCCATAATGCAAGAACGTGCCAAAAATTTGTAGAAATTTCCGGAGAACAGAACAGCGATTAGTGTCAATCGATCTGATGCTATGTAATAATTTCATTGAAGCTCTTGTGTCGAAAGTTAGGAAGGGTGTGGCTGGCACTTGGATGCAGTGTACGCTTATCAAGTACGTTGCTCACATCTAGGAAGTCCGATTCGTGGGCACCCGCAAACATTGTGTACGCGAGCCAGCTCTACCCTACTATCAAACCGCTCAGATCCAAGACTTTTCACAACTGCACTTTGTCATGACCTAACATCATAGGTCCAAAGAGGAAGTTGGAAATTATCAGAATGGATCCAAGGATCGCATTCACGGATCAGGTAGGATGTATACGTCGGACTTGCCCATCTCAGATAGTCGGTCCCCGTTGTTCTTTCTTAATAACGACTTTGACACTGTTTTGCAACATACTATGTACGACCGCATTGGGATACCTGTTGGACTTTTATATTCTTTTCACGATCCATCTTTTTGCGTAACGTACGTGATATACGAGCGTCGCACTTTTCCCTCCTACACTAATCTTTGCATTTAATCAATTACTTCTCAACCACAAAATATGTCAGAGCCAAATATAGAGGCTAGAATTCTTCTTGCCCTTCTTGCCCTTCAAACTAACACAAAACAAGCATCCAGAGTGTTGCAAAGACCTGTAAAGTCTCTGAGCATAGGCTTCGTTGCCGGCACAACGCCATCCAATCGCGATGCAATACCATCTCGAATTCACGCCGACTATCTGACCTAGAGGAACAGATCATCATTCAATTTGTTCTCGACCTAGATTCGCGAGGATTTCCCCCCCGGCTGCGTGCTGTTGAAGAAATGGCCAACCGACTGCTCGCAGACCGGGAGGCGCCACCCGTCGGCAAGCGCTGGGCTTCCAACTTCGTCGGGCGACAACAAAAGCTCAAGACGCGTTTCTTTCGGAAATACGACTATCAGAGAGCCAAATGCAAAGATCCTACTATTATTCGCAATCGGTTCAGGCCTGTGCATTATACAATCGCGACGAAATATGGTGTCCGCCTAGCTGATTTTCGGAACTTTGATGTGACTGGCTTTCTTATGGGCATGATTCCAAGTGGAATGGTTGTTACAGGTGCGAAAAGGTGTCGATAACCAAAATCAGTGCAGCCTGGAAGCCGGGAACGGATTACAGTCATTCATGCGATTAATGCGGAAGGCCAGGCGATCCAGCCGTTTATCGTTGGTGCAGGCCAGTATCACCTCGCTAGTTGGCATCAAGAAAGCAACCTCCCAGGCGATTGGGCTATTGCGACGACTCAAAATGGCTGGACCAATAATGAGATGGGTCTCGAATGGCTAAAGCACTTTAACCGGTGTACAACCAACCGATCAACTGGTCCTCATCGTCTTCTAATCATCGATGGGCACGAAAGTCACCACTCCGTCGAGTTTAAAAAATATTGTGAGGAAAACAAGATTATCACACTTTGTATGTCAACACATTCGTCTCATCTACTGCAGCCTTTTGATGTCGGGTGCTTCGGGCTACTTAAGAAAACTTATGGTCGAGAAATCGAGCATTTAATCAGATGCTCTATAACCCACGTTTCAAAGACCAAGTTCTTCCCGGCCTTCTATGCCGCGTTTAAGGCCACTATGATAGAAAGAAATATTAAGTCAGCCTTTAGAGAAGCCGGGCTTGTCCCTCTAGACCCTGAAAGTGTGGCCTCGAGGCTTGATGTGCGGCTACGGACTCCAACACCTGCCGAGGAGGTGGCTAGCCCTTCGACCACTTGGGTCTCAAAGACGCCAGACTATACTTAAGGCAGGATTTCAGTCTGAATACCTTGAGAGAAGGATTACAAGGCATCAAAGTAGCTCTCTAGAGTCAATTCTAGGAGCTTTTAAGTCTCTTTCTAAGGGTACTAAGGCAGTCTTGCATGAGAATACCTTATTAAGGGCTGAGGTCCAAGATCTTCGTCAGGCAAATAAGCTACTAAGCAGGCGTCGAGGGCAAAAAGGACTAGACTGCAGAAAATAGGGGTAATGACAGTAGAGGAAGGAAAGCAGGCAATTGATCAGACGGATGTTGATACGCAGGTAGCGACCGGAGTGTCGGAAAGTGGTGGTCAAGGAAGGTCGGCGAGATCAGGAGTTCAGCGGTGTGGTGTTTCTAGTAAGCCTGGGCATAATGCAAGAACCTTCCAGATAGTGATTGAGACCTCTGGGGAAGAGTATGGTGAATAGTTTGAATCAATTAAATAGTTTGTCGTGTTTCTATTATAATCTCCAAAAGGGAGGTGTTAAAAACTGCGACGCTCGCATATCATGTACATTACCTCTTTTCTAACCTAGTTATGCTCTCAAGACGCCTCTTAATGTACAGACTACCTAAGCCGTCATGCAGTTGTCAAACCTTAAAACTCCCATTGCCAAGCGCACTATAATGCATCAATTTTCTGGGGCCTCGACTTATAATGCAGACTGCCACCCCTAACACACTCATGTTCTTTCCCCAGATATCGCCCATGTCTCTTCTCACAGTAGTAACTAGCTACCTTCCTCTTTCCCAAGCTTCTGTCCGAACCCCCTCCGCATTTCTCTAATTCAGATGGCTCATCATCTCCTCCTTCGTCCATTCCCCACTGATGTAGTAGCCCATTTTGCCATCCGTTCATAGCCAAGATATCACATGTAGCTTGCCTTGTATTGTCGGATAGGTAAATCGGTCGCCTTCTGTTATTGTTGGCTCAGATGCTCCCTCGCGGTTGGGTTACATGTCAATCGTCCCCAACTTTAAAAGATTTCTGATAAATGACCCGTGGGTCAGGCTAACATAGTGGAACCTGAGGCGAATTCAACAAAGACGGCGGTATAGACGCAAGGGGTATATGCACTAAAGATATAAGCAGCAAGAGCATGGTTGATACGATTTTAGATCGTGAAAGTGTATCTTCGATGGTCAGTTTGGATTATAAAATTGCAAACTTTACTTCATGTGAATTACCTCCGAAGCTGAAGCGTGCTGTAATAGCTCTGCATGCCTCTGGTGCTCTGTCCTTGAAGTCACTATATGGCCTCATGTGTGACACTTGCCGAATACTGGTAGCCCCTTTGGCCTTACTGCCGGGAGAACATTGCATCCTAAACACGTTCTGAAAGACGGCATGGCTTTCTTTTGCTTTACACATAGCGAAGGTTTTCGGCCTAGGCATGGAGTTTGGATACCGCCCAAATATTTTCAAATAGGCAACAGCGGTGGCTATTCCCAAACGGCTACAAGCTGATCTCACTCGTGTCAACCTTGGGAAGAAGCCCAGAAAGGATGGTAGCCCGAAGACTTGCTGCGCAAGTAGTGGAGTTGAAAATCATCCTGCAGAACTCTGCATCGGCAGTCTCAACAAGAACTGCCACGTAACTCATCTGGGAATTGGCGGATACTATCGTCGGCAAATCAAATACACAAAAGATTACATAGCTATCACCTTCAACATAAAGGACACTTTCAAGGCAATTAAGAAAACTAAGCTGGTGACCCCTGAGAAAACAACTGTAGACAGAGTCCCTGTGCAAATAGGTAGACTCTTTCCTAGCAAATAGAAGTGTCAGCCTCTCGGTCGAAGAGGGGCTTCCGGTCAAGAAGGTAGTGGGTAGCAGTCTGCCGCAAGTGTTCCAGACTCTCCTATCCTATACATGCTGTGTATGGTTGAACTCTTTGAGAAGCTGTCTCGCTTAGGATATGCAGGTGAATGCCCGATGTACATTTTGTCAATGTCAGTCCAAACCAACACTATCACTCGACAAGCCTACATAACGAAAGCGGTCGAATGGTGCAGGGAAAATGAGCCGCGGACTGGCCGGAGAAAGACAGGCGTCATGCATCTGTACACTAACCGCAAGCTCCCAAGCATGAATACAGGGCTGCACCTCCTAAACGAAACGGCCCAAAGCCCGGAGAAAGAAATGAAGTGGCTCGGTGTCATTTGGGACACTAGTCTAAGTTTCAAGACGCAGTACTAAGAGATGGCGACTAAAGCCCGTAAGACACCAAACGTGCTGCGCCGCATCAGTAGAGTCTACCGCGGTGCTCCTCCGAAGTCAGTGATGCAGGCATTGGGAGCATGCATGCTACCACAGATGACATATGCGGCCACAGCCTGGTTTCCTAGAGCTAGCAAGACCAGCATAGGTACCCTAGGAAATGCTCTTAGAAAGGGTTTATGGGCAGCCATACAGGTCTATAAAACAACAAGCAAAAGAGCCCATGCAGATTTGAAGCTTTCCTGGATCTGTCAATTATCTTCCAAGACATGCTAGGACATGAGGAATCCGGGCATCGACATGGAATGCAGACTACCCTCTGTACCTGACGATAATTGACGGGAGCATCGACAAGGCAAAGCCCCTGCTGCCACACCCAATCAGAGACTCGACAAAGCTCCAGCTAGAGCAGGAGGGACCAGTCGATTTGCTGACAAAGAAGCTGAGCCAGGAAGGGGCAGCCAAGGCTCACCTAGAACTACTTGGCAAAGAATCAGAAGATGAGATGTGGGCCTACTCAGATGACTCACGCAACAGTGACAGAGGCACCGGAGCAGGCTAGACTGCTACCGAGGCAAAGTACTCGCACAGGGCAATGGCTCATGCGGCAAACACAGGGAAGTTGTGAGCGCAGAAGCTATTGCTGCCATTAAAGGTGCCCACCACAAGCAGAAGGCCTAAATCCTGTGTGTCAACAACTTGGGAACGGCAAAACGGGTCGGCCGGCGGATGCGGAAGCTGGACGGGCAATGAAGCAGTCTACCAGCTGGCCAAAGAAGGCTGCAAGATCAAGGGCCTTTTGGTTCCAAGGGCGGCGATGTTACTGACAGCAGCAAGAAGATGGAGGAACGGAGCCTTTTAAGCAGACTTCTACTACCAGATAAAATAATACTGCCCGAAGATCAGACCTCTCGGTGAAACGCTGAAACGGCCGAAGCCACATAAAGTCAGCTAGATGAAGGGGCTAGACATAGATACGGTTGCCTTCATCCTAGCAGCGCGCTTTGGACATGGCAACTTCGAAGAGTATCATATGCAGCTCAACCATGTAAATGCAGAAATACAGTGCCCAGTCATCGTAAGTCGTAATCAACCCAAGGCCTTTAGCCATCCGTAGGAGTACCGGGGCAATGCGAAGGAACTGTCCACAAAACTTTCACGAAAGACTTTCGCAGGAGACATAAGTTTCGGATATCTGGCAGAGAAATTGGGCCCTAAGCGGAGGGTGTTCCGCTATAGCACGTGAAACGGGACGGCACAGCGAGAGGTGCGTTTTCTCGGAAGTGGAAGTGCCGAGCTACAATTTGATTTTCTTTGCTGCTGTTCTTTTGTATTGGTTCTACGTCCTATTCACTGTTTTGCTTGTTGTTTCGCCAGGAGCAGGGAGTGGGGTAAGCCAGACAAATTAACTCTCTACAGGCGTGGGATGGCGTTGGTAGCCATCGATGAAAAAAGTACTAGTGCTCCCCTCATATCTTGATCACTTATGTTCAATTTAGCAAAGATAACCCGGGATTTTAGCTTTTCTGTTCTCGGATCTAGTTGGCCAGTTCACGAACAAGTCCAAGCCATGCCTCATCGCGCCTAGCTTTCTGGTCACAGTACCATGCCAATGGGCAAGCTACGCGTTCTCATTCATTACAACCAGCTATTTTAGTATTTTGATACACACACCTTGCCCCATCTTAGGCCAGGCCTTACACTGTGTAAGTATCGTATGCTGCATGCAATGGATGGTCTTGGATGGTCTTGAACTCCAACATCCAACGAGCTGTTTGGGATGAAGGCAAATTTCATCTTAACATTTTCGTTGCGGTCATTTATACTTTTTCGTCTATTGATAATAGGAAAATACCCTGTCATGCTAATGGTGACGGGTATGTTAAGGAGAAGAATTCAGTATTTATTTCGTCTCTGTTCTTGTCACAATTCATCACCACTCATCGCACTTTGTATGCTATGCGCAGACATCTTTTCTTCTGATAATCTGGTAACTTGAGCAAACACAAATCCCAGACATTTATTAGTTGCTCCTTGGAGATCCTCACTGTCTTTCTCTTTCTCTTCCTCTCTTTTCTCCTCACATTTCAAAACCCTCTATCACTCCCGTTTTTATTCGTTCTTCGCTTTTCCTTCAAATAATACATCCTCCTAAGCCCGCCTCCTCAAACTCTATTTCCATCACGGCGGGGGTCACTTGTCCCTCCCAGTACGGTATGGGAGGCAGCTTCCGGGCGTCAGAGAACAACAGTGTGGAGGTAAGTCTATCAACTGAAATGAAGATTCAAGCTTTCTTCTAACTTCTCGTAACTTGCAGTATCCCGCCTTAAATTTCACCGCTTCTCAGGCCTTGGGTGAGAACATTAGCATTTCTAGAGTATGCTTGTAACTACTATCTGTTGTATTTCGATAAGACCGTGCTTACTAATTGCTTTGTTTGCATCGACAGCTTGCTGTTGCTGAGCCACAACCTCGGTCTAGCCGCCAGAAGGACGAGCCCAGCAACTCGAGTGAGGCCGCCCCTGCTGTTGTCGACCAAGTTAAGAATGCCCCATCCTATAGAAAGCAGGAGCCAAGAGCCGTGCTAAATATCTGGCTTGCTGGGCGTACGCGGAGCGTATTAGCAGTGATAGGGCTGCCATAAATAGAGATATGCTTGTGGCCCCTCGCACTTTCGGCGAGGTTCTGGGACAGAGGCTGCTCTAGTTCTAGTTCTGATTTACAGAACTAGTCCCTCTGTTCAGGAGCTGGGCCTTGGTTAGTCTAGGTTATGCTGCGAGCGTCTTGTGCTTTCGGCAAGGTCCTCAGACAGAGGCTGCTCTAGTTCTAGTTCTGATTTACAGAACTAGTCCCTCTGTTCAGGAGCTGGGCCTTGGTTAGTCTAGGTTATGCTGTGAGCGTCTTGTGCTTTCGGCGAGGTTCTGGGACAGAGGCTGCTCTAGTTCTAGTTCTGATTCACGGAACTAGTCCCTCTGGTCAGGAGCTGTGGTTTGGTTAGTCTAGGTTATGCTGCGAGCGTCTTGTGCTTTTGGCGGGGCTCTGGGACGGAGGCTGTTCTAGTTCTAGGTTTCTATACTTGTATCCATAGCTCAAAAATCTAGAAAGTGGCGTTGTTAATACCAGTCAGCGGGGTGGCATTGCCTGGCAGTCGTGATAAATGAAAGCATTTATTTCAGTCTACCACGCTCTTTCGTGCTTGTCTTTACCATACTACTTGCAACAAGAGTCCAATGTTTGTATTTGGCCCCTCGTTAGTGAGGTATTCGACACAAAAGTGCTGCAAGCTCTAGTTATCTGCCTGAATTTGCTAGGAACCCGGTTCCTTCTCAAGGCGATTGATTTATTGCGGCCAACAAGCAGTCGATTACGCCGCGAAGCCGTGAAGTAGGTGTGCGTGGTCAAAAGTATATTCACTAGATGCTCATTCCTATATTAGACTTTCTGCGTAGTTTAGAGATAATGTCGCTTCAAAATGGTATACGATTATGCCGGTCAAGAAAAGTACTAGAAGCGGCTTCTCAGATCTTCATGTGGCGTTGAAAACTTGTCATTGGGTCATTTTCCAAAGGCGAGAGTGATGTATGACTTGGTGTATGATCATAGAATGTTCTGCAACTGAGAGTTAAATGATACGATGGAGTTATAAGACTTAAGAGAATATTGGCTAACCCACTTCCACTGCATCTCGCAAACATTTAAAACGAGTCAGTACCCGCTATGGCTATCAGTTTTGGTGCTTGTAAAGGCCATCCATAACTAACTTTTTGGTGAAGAGGCGGACATGAAATCATTTTGATCTTTAGTTCTTGAGAATTGTGAACAACATACCAGGCTTACCGAATTTCAACTATATTATTTTTTCAAACTAGCCACCATGGTTCTTGTATTGATACCACTAGCTGTATCTCCCCATCTACACCTTCTCATTTTTGCATTTCACCTACAAATATAGTAGGATTTACTCATTTCAAAGACACATAAAAGATGGATGATAAAACATGACTCATACATTAGCTAAAGTAGTCAAGACTCTTCTTTTGTTTTAAGAAGGCAGCTTGTAGCAAATGGCATTTTTTTACCTGTTCTCAAAGTCTCCAAGAGAAAAACCCCCAAGTTAGACACACCCACGATACATAGTTATACTTTTAAGATCGTGAAGACCTGGTGTAAAAAATACCAGAATCTTTTGATCTCAATTACGCCAAGAGTAGAGAGTGTTCATTCCCTATCAAACATTACTTGCGGGCATTACCAAACATCTCTAAGGCTGACCTTGAAATTGAGGGCTCTCTATCCAATCAACTAAATCAGCTGCTAGATAACGCAGCGGGTCAGGGCAGTTTTGTGCACCTCCATAAGATGTTTAGACAGCGGTTAAATCAAAAGCGCCAGGATAATTAGCACAATAGTTACCTGAACTGTTTGCAGTGGGATCAAATAAGCCCTCTATGGCTACGTAGTCAAGCTGAGTTCCTATCCTATTTGGGAACTTTGGGTTACACAATCGTTGCCTGGAGTATTCAACTCCGAGATGATTTATTTGCATTTCCGTTTCAAATCATGACAAAAATAGATGGGACAAATAATTATGAAATATTGAGGAAGAGATGTATATGTTTTAGACTCTAATCCCCCGTTTAATGGTGAACGATAAAGCTGGGCATATTCATCAGAGACGACTTAAAATGTGAGTGTCAGAAAGAGTTTGTGTAACAGTCTGCATTTACACACGCTTACGACTTTCTTTGCGTGGGGACCTGTTTGAACTTCTACTGGAGGACGAGAAAATTCGAGAGGTTATATTTTGTTACACCGTATGGCAATCTCAGACTGTAAGGGCCACTATATAGCCCAGTGATAGTAAGACTACGCAACCTACTGGGAGCGCAAAATGGATTAACTCATTAGACTGAGATCAGTTCTAGGGGACCAGGTTTGCCACCCTCGAGTCCAGCTTTAGTGTATCAATAGCCGACAATAGAACATTGTGTCAGCCTGGCAGGAGCAAGTGCATAGAGGAAGAACCGGTCGTATTTTGACTGTGAATGTTTGCGGAACAAATGGAAACGATCCACTTGGAGCCAGTCTCACATATATAATGAGAAGATCAGAATGGTTTATCAAGTCTATCTATGAGTGAGGGGTAGTTGAATGGGTGTGGGTCAAGTGATCATAGATTGGGTTACGTGTGCTGTTTAGGGTTAGTGGTACAACACTTGTTATTCACCAAATGCTAGGTGTTGTGAATTGACATTTTTCAAACTTGATTATATTAAGAGGTTAGGTTTTCTCCTTCAAGACACGTCGCGCCAAAAGTAACTGCCTCATGTATTTACCCGATGTTTACCCAGGCAGTAGGGAATATCCACAACACCAGGATTCTTCAGAGCAGTCAGTGCTATCATAGAATGTCTTGTGTGTCGGCGAGCTCCGGATGAAATTCGGGTAAACTGATAAGACGATACGCTTATCATAAGAAAAAAGAGAGTACACATGAAAAGAGGAGTAGCCAAACTTTTCACAAACTTTACATGATGAAACAAGGACCAACTTCAACTGTTGAATTGGTCCTTGAATTTTATTTTAAGTTAATTGAAAATTCTGTTCACTCCTCTTTCCATTCATGCTCAGTCACTTCTTCTCAGATAAGACGGGTGTCTTATCTGTTTACCCGAATCTTATCCGGGACACTCTGCTCCACTCATGTCTATTGTGCCACCGCCACGCGACAAGTTCTAATTCTTTGCCCCTGCCTTAGCCCAGACACATGATAATGATTGGGCCTAGTTTTAACCACGGCTGCCCTGCGATACGAAGAACGATGATCTTTTTGCACCCCACTTAAAAAGGCGGGAACACTTCTTGTCGTGTGTGTTCTGCCACTATCCGGGTGAAAATCGGGTAAATATATGAGGCCACGCACGTGCCTACTCAAAGGACTTAGGAGGAGTTTGTAAATGCCATGGAACTTGAAAGGTGTCGTAGTTTTAAATTTTAGATAGTTGTATTCAACTAACCAAGATTGTCACACTAATCAGGACAGGTCATTGTTGTGAACTGATTCTTTTTGATTGTTTTTATGTGTTGTATTAGACTAAGTTTTCTGTCTCTGACCGAGTAAGCCCACAAAACGTTATGTGTTGTGGGCTTACCCGATGTTCTACCGAATAGGGG